>OY998130.1:13506934-13562865 GCA_963921915.1 Hyposoter dolosus | reverse complement strand
ATTGATACAAGAGTGTTGTATATATGTATATTGAAAAAGTCTTAGTCTGCGTGAACGAGGCGGGCGCAACCTGTGGCTAATCCTGACCGCCGCGCCTCCCTGCGTCCGGAAATTCACCCACGCTCAATTCTCAAACTCGCAGTGCTACTCTCACCGCCTGAGCGTTTACATCGCAATGTCAAAGCTCTCTGACTGCCGTAGTAGTTTGTGAAAATTTTTTAATGTTGGCACTGCTTCGATGTTTTTATTAACTGGTTCAATTGTGTGAAAGTTTTATAGTCTTATCGACTCTTTGTCAATTCTTTGTATTTTTGACGGTTTTTAAGGATATACCAGTGTTCGACTGAATTGATTTACGAAAGCTGTGAGTACATTCGATATGAGAATCCACCCTTTAAAAGGATCAGTTCGTTCTATCGCGTGAAAAGCTTGCCGAACGCCTTGAGGATTAATTTTATTGTTTTGCTTCGAAATAATCATTCCGTCTCCTTTGCTTTCCCTCTTTTCCTTTGGACCGAAAATTTCATGGGATTCGTTCGAGGATTTTGCGAGGTAGTATCGTTCTTATTAATATTCCCTCGCAGTTCTTTCGTCTCGAAAATGCTAATTGCTCGCCCTATAATTCAAGGAAATCGACCATTGTTCGACGTTCAAATTTGCGTGTGTGAAGGATCGTCTCTCACCCCTTGGTCCCTACATTCCTCGCTTTCTCTCTCACTCTTTTTTATTCTCTCTCCTGAATCGTATCTTCACCCCCGCGTTTCCATGGAAATCTAGTCATGCCGGTGCTCGCGTTTCATTTCTCCGGAGTATACGGAGCATCGTGGACGTGACGAATCGCAACCTAGCGCCTCGCATCTCACGGCTAAAAATTGCAATATCGATTAACAATAATCGAAATGGCAATCTATTGTTACCCAAAAGGGCAAATGATGTCGCAGTGCTCAACCATTAGATGCAATTTCGTTCGTCCATTTCTGTGGTGGCGCACTCCAGTCTGAAATGTTGTTAAACTTTGAAGAGGCCGATGCACTTTCCCCTCTAATTTAGTGCGAATGAGTTGCTTGAAAATCTCCCTGTTGAGAATCAGCTCGAGATGGTCTCGGAAAAACCTGTAATGCAAAGTTTGCTTGTACACGCTATTGGCTTTAGCACAAGCAAAAGTTCAAAATTATTCTCAATAAACATTGCGGTCTCGAGATGATATAAAGTTCCAATGGATTTTCCGATAATTATCTACTCTTAATTAACAACGTTACTAATTAATTAAAGCTGTTAGTAAAGTGCCTACAGTATCGTTAGTAATTCCGCCTAAATATACACTTTTGAAAAATACATTTCTTGCAGTTTAAAAAAAAAAATATTTCACTTGAAAGGAATGATGTAATTTCACATGTTTTTACTTTTAAACCGCCGTCATTGTAAACGAACGTGGTGGAAAGCGTGATCTTTTTGACATGATTACGGGATGTAAATATTTCAAATTGTATAGTTGAGAGGAAATCAGTATCGGAGACTAGCGTTACATGATGCACGTTGCGCAATTCGAAAATTGCACTTGCCGACGTTCGTACGTTTTATGTAATAATAAAAAAGAATGAGGCGGAAGCGAGGTTGCCTAGATCAAAAGCATAGTATTCGAAAAATAAGTATCTAAACTGCAGAAATGAACAGACGTCACGGAAATCTGCAAAAACTATTAGTTAACCAGAGTCAAATTCTGCTAAGCAACATAATGACGCGAAGAAACTATCGGACACCAGTCAATTTTAGAGGGCAGTCAACAATTTTTTATCTACAAACACGGAGAAGAACTGTAACATTTTTATTTCAAAATAAATTTCAATGTTTCCGAGGGCGGACAGACAAAAAATGTTCAACCCTCACGATTAATTTTCGCAGAGTGATTGCACAAACGCGATAAAAATTTTATGCTGCACTCGGAGGTACATTTGTCAGCTAAAAAAAGAGCTCATTAGAAATGATTGCTATTTTCGTGCTTTTACTATAACACGGTCAAGTGCATCGCGATAATCGTCGTTGTCGATTTTAGCATGCAATTTAAATTATGATTCCATACATGTACGTTATTCACAATTCCTAGCGAAACGTGTGAGGTGTGATTACGCTAGGGAGGCATTATTCCTTGTGCTGTCGCGTCAGACACACCGGGGTCATTACATTCGAATCGTGCGCGTCTTTACGATCCAAACCTATCTACGTGAACGCATTTGACATTTGCACGATGTAAAGGCGAAAAAATTGCGTGGTGCTCACAAAAGATTCCGACTTGCATTCTTTTGAACTGAGGAAAGAAAGGGTTAGGGATAACAAGCGATCCGACACCGAAATGTCACAGAAAAAGAAAAAAGAAATGATACAAAATTTCCAGGAACGATTTCTAGGAGCCTTTGTACTCTATAACGATGTTTTTTTCGATTTTAATGTTCTTCGTGTTATTTCGATTACTATATTTCTATGACTGAATATTTCTTCAAATATTATTATGCAATGTTGTCTCCACTTATTTATAGCGCGTAACTAGACCGTGATTCAGGCCTTAACCACCGGCTTTATTTTTGACACTAATACAAAAGTATAGAGACTCCCTCGGGAAAAGAAACGGAAGTTAAGGATTGAAAATACAATTTCGAACTCAGGTATACGAAGAAAACGTAATAAATCAGAGTTGTGATACGGAGGACGCAGACGAAGGAATCGGAAAGGGTTTCGTGTATGATTTATGAAAGCTGTCGCAGACACTTCGCAGACGCAACAAGATATTTAAAATGGAAAATATATCTCTTTCTTCACAAAAAGTAAAAAAGGAAGCTGAGCATCATGACTTCATATCAAAAGCTAGAAGTTTGTTCTGCGTCACATGCATAATAAATTTAAGAAAAATTCTAGGTAGTTTGACCTGCTGTGTAACCATAAATTGCGACAATCATGAATTATGAGAACAATAATAGCGCGAAAAATAATAAAGGTTGTTTCATTATTGTTTTATCAGCTTTTTAACGATCTCGGCCTGCCTATTCATGCTGAACACGACGAGCTAGAAAAGAAAGTACCAACGTTTCGATGTTCCTGCAAATGAGGGAAAAATAATGCATCCAGTAATCCACTTGTTCTGTTTTACTGCGGTTTTCTTTCGCTGATTCATATTGAGATCGGGAAGAAATTCAACCGCACCCTATAGATGCGCTTTTTTCAACGTCACTCACAGGCATTGCCGCCTAGTCTCTCGGTCGCCATGTACACGTCTTATCCTTCATACAGTGAAATGCAAAGCTTCCCCGAGCGCATAATTGGCTATGATATATCGACATGAGCTGCATGAAGAGCTCGTTTTACGATTATCTCGCTTCGCTTATTATCAGCATCGAGCTTTCGTAAAACGTCACATGGTTTTTTTTTCTTCTGCCTTTTAAAATAGCAAAGCTGTTATACCAGTATTTAACGCGAGAAAAACATAATCAATAAGGGGGTCATGGGAGCCGCGAACAAACTGGCAATTTGTAAAAAAATTCATCCTGTTTTTCGATTTCATTTTTTCCCCGAAAAGATTACCGAAATGAATAATTCCGACAATTTTATGGCTTTCAATGCTCTTATTTGCATAGTCCATTAGAAATGTACATTGTACGTTATTCTTCCCCACAAAGTTTTAATTACGGTGCGCAAAAAAAAATCAAAGTCTTCTGTTGAGTTTTAAACGCAAATTCCGTCGCTTCAAAGACAGATCGTTCCAATTATTATTCCACTCTGGTTGCTGTAACTCAATTAGAATCGTTAAAAAAAAAGTGGGTTAACCCCTTCTTTACGTCACTTGCACGCAAATCTCAACGATAACGAGTCTCTTCAATTGCAGCGTGATTAATTAATCATGAGAGTATCGACTAAACATATTTCGCAATTATTTTTATTCCCCGATTCCCTCAAAATTGTCTCCATTCCTATTTTTCCTTTTCCCAATAACCGATACAGAGCCAGAAAATATTTTTTGAGAATCTAACGCATCGTACTTTTGATCTGCAGAGAAAACACGGAAATGAAGTTGACGAAGGAAATGAACGAGAAGCAATGCTCCGAAATGACCAGGGAAAATCCAACGAAAGTAAAAACTCATTACGCAGCTAGAGCAATCAATATATAATTAATTTAGTGACGAAAACATCACGAGCTAAAGTTGAATCAAAGCCAAACATGGAACGACTTACATCGACTCAATTCCTCATCGATTGCTCGAAGGAATCCGCCAATTTATTGTTCCACTTATATCGTACTTGAAAAACATGATAAAATAATTAACACGCAATACTAATTCGGAGTTTACACTGTGTGCGAAATGAAAACATCGTTATTTGTAACAAACAACAAAATTTGTAATAACAGTGTCACGTGTCGTAGAAAAAAATGATTAAAAAAAAAATAACAATCTCAAAAGTGTACCGGTTGTGAAATGAATCATTGGACTCGCGGGAGGAAAAACACACTTTTTTATAGAAATGCCAAGAAAATGTCGTGCAACACGATATTTGGTAAGCAAAGGGAGCTTCTCCATTGAAACGAAATTCCAATAAAAGAAACGACAACATGAAAGAAAAGTGTAAGAAATCTCCACAATTTTGCAACAGCTGCAGCCGAAAGTGAGAGAAGAAAAAGTTAAAAGCAAAGACATTCGATGGTATATAGAACCATCTCGAGACTCCCATCGTATCGTGGCAAAACGACACGTCTTTTATACCGGCCATTTTTTTCACTTGACGATTAGTAAACGTTTGAAAGAAAAATATCTTCGAGCGCAGAGTGTGGTTCGGGAGAACGAAATAAAAGGAGATATGTCTGTGAAATGGAACGATTAAACTCAGCTCGGATAAAAGGGGAAAAGAGAGGAAGAAAGCACGTGCCAAAGGAGGGACCAAATCCAACGATACTCGAAAGTACTTTTTGCCGAGAAAACGGAGATATCGAAAGTAGAAAGATGCAGTGACAGACTTTATGAGAAGTTTCTCGACTCAGCAAGTATCGATCAGCGACTGTAATATACAATAATAAAAATAGTACTCATTTTAAAAACGTACATAGAGAAATCGTGATAAAACGTTCGTTTTACACATTGGGTCAAGTATCGAGTGACGAGAATTTGTTGAACAGTGAAAAATAGATCAAGAGCAAAAGGCCGGAGTGCCTCTCGAGTGAAAAGCAAGGAAATAGGAAGATCGAGGATTGCATATCCCAGATTCTAGCACTCGAGATGACGTCCGTCTGTTTCCGATAGTAAATCGAGCAATATCTTCCGGCCGAATGGACCACCAAAATTTGTGGTCTCGGAATATTGAGTTCGATTAATCGACCATTGACGACGCCAGCTAATAAAAACTTACACAGATCGTCGGTCGTTCGATGTACTTCTATGTACGTTTGATAGCGCGTCCGTGTGTTTA
Source organism: Hyposoter dolosus (assembly GCA_963921915.1). Classification (NCBI taxonomy): domain Eukaryota; kingdom Metazoa; phylum Arthropoda; class Insecta; order Hymenoptera; family Ichneumonidae; genus Hyposoter; species Hyposoter dolosus. The sequence goes on along the minus strand of OY998130.1, from coordinate 13,557,415 downwards.
ATGAAAATCGTTCGGATGAATAATTCGTATATCGATTGCGTGTGACTTTCCCACAAAAACGAATGATAGTGACCGTGATACACGGCGAGACGAAACTTTCCCTCGAATTTTCCAACCGAATGTGGTGAACCAAGGAAGAAGGAGACGGAAAGTTTTTTCCTCTCATTTTTTATAATATACGTGTGTGCCAAATCACGATTTAATAATGAATTCCTTAATGTCAGACTTCCACTTCGAAACCTTCGTACTAACGCACTCTATACACATCTTTTAAATAATCGGATTAAGTAGCGATATTAAAAAGTAGTGAAAAAAGTTTTTAAAATGCCTACCGCCAATTCTACGAGGGAGAGCAGTCTCGCGATAAGAACCGAGCCCCTTGGGAGAACTTCGAGTTCTCGCAGCCGTGGTCAGAACGGTACAGCCAATACAGAAGTTCCGGAAATCTCAGGTACGTTCAAAACCTTAAGATGTATTATCGCCATTCGGGTTAATTAAAATTCGATTATTCCTCGCTTCAATTTAACGATAACATGTCACTTTCCCGTGCAGTAACCGTGAAATCAAAATACGACAACTTTTACACCGATCCTTGAGAAAAATGAAACTTCAACCCACTTAAAAACAATGAGCGGATCATTTTTACTGAAAAGTCATCATCATACTTGTCGCGAAACTGAAACCTTGAGCAGTTAGGGTGGAAACTACAGAAACAAGAAAAGTATGACATTGTAATCGCTGCGTAGGCTTTCAATGGAATTAAATTAAAAATTTACTTTCCAGGGTTCATTTATTTTCAGACTTATTGAAACAGTTTTTTTTTATGATTTCCGCGGTTGTAGCTACAACCATTGTTTTATTATCATTTGTCATAACGCCGCTGTCATATAGTCAGGAACATTTTTTGTTATGTGGAGGAATCAGAATAAAATGCTGCATTATTCAATCGTTCCTTATCTCGGTAAAAGGCTATAGAGTACTCCTACGAATGGAGTAACCTCTTTATGAGCGTCTCTTGAGCGAAATCGATCGAATTTCTCTGTCACGGGCGCCCGTGGGGTTGTAAGGCGTGTAGGGCTAAACGCACCCTTCACGCTTTTACGAGAGAGCAAATAACACAAATTTGACCTAAAACCCGGAAGCAAAGGATTCTTATGAAAGCTCGGAACAAATGCGAGGCAACAGAATTGTTTTTGATCGTTCTCGGGGGAAGTGGAGGCGGATGTTAGAAAAAATGAAGCGAAGCGGTTGTTTCTGTACGCAGCAAAGGGTAAGCTCGACTTCATGTAAATAAGTCAAAAAATAGACTCATACATAAGTATACGTAACGAAACGGGTATTCTAGAATAATTTATGTTGCGAAGAGAAAAGCAACCGGAACGAATGCCCGGAAACGAGAAAGATACAAGAGCATGTGAACAAGAGAGGTCACAAGGTCAAGAGTTCAGACAGTTTCCACATTTACACACTCTCGCTCACCGTTGTGTACAATTATAAATTCCGATTTCCAATGATTCGCTTCATCGATGTTATTCAAATCGTCAGATGGACCCATTTCCTTTTTTTTCTTCCTTATCCAACTCTATGACAAAAGCTTCCCAGTTGTCGAAACACGCTCGAGTACGTATTTATTGATAAATATAGATCTGAAGCATGTCTAAGCCAACGATATAAAGCTCTTAAAAAAATGAGAGATTAACGAGCGTGCAAAGGAAAGGAGAATAAAATATCCCCTCGCCGTAACATCATTTATACGAGGCCACGGATAGACAGTGAAAGAGAAAGGCCATGTGCTAGGGACCGGGAACAATAGTTTCTAGTTACCCCGACGGAGGATCGCAGGGAAGATATTCTAAGTAGAAAAAGTCCGGTGAAGTCAGACCTTTCCAAGAGCGATCTGTAGGAACTTTTCAAATATCCCCGCTACCACAATCTCCAATGCCTTTCAATTCCACAGGCTGATTCGGAGTATTATCAATTCTCCTCAAATTACAGTCGAGTAGACATTCCGAATAAATGCTTTTCATATTTCCGAACATATCTTGTGAGCGATAACTTTTTTCATTTGCTCATAAAATAACGATCTATAATTGTTACAATACAAACGAGTTATGTTTTCAAAAACAAATGGTCGTTGCGGCTAAATAATTTATCCTCGCAATAATCGTAAAACAAATGACGGACCGAACTTCAAAGGGTTCCCTTCCTTTCGAGCTGATTCATCATTGCACGCGACAAACACTCATATGAAGACGTGCTATCTTTCCTCATATAAAAAAGTCTTCGCTCCCTCTCTCGACAAGACGGTAAGCCGAAATACTTTACGTTCTCATAACGACAAAAATTCACTAGAGCATAAATAACTAAACGAAAATATTGCTGAGTAAAGAAAATGGATCAAAATAACGTGTGCCTTCGGGAGATTATTTACATTTTCCATGTTGAATATTTCTGTGTATTCCTTTCGGCTCCTCACGAACTCATCCCATCACGCCATCCTCGCCGCGCTTTTCTTCTACGCGTCACTGCCGCAACTTCCATAAAGGTCCTTGCTCACAGTCACTTTTTCCTAACGCACGACTGTATCATTTTTGCAAGAAGGTCAAGGGAATCTGTGAGGAATCTGTGCCTTTCGAGCCAGCTGTATTTTGACTGCGTTTCCAGCTCGTTAGCACCTTTAGAAAGTCTTCAAATTTGCCTAATCCCCTATGGCGAATGGTGGACGAGCCAGTACATGGCGAAGTGGCCACTCATTATGGTACAGACTTCCCTCGAAACTGCCCAGCTTGGGAGATCGCCAAAGCAACACATCGCTCGCGTACCCGTCGCTATCCGGAAACATTTATCCATGTTTTTTTGCCTTTCATTCACTGCCAAGGATGCAGCATCTCCATTCGCTCCGTATCAAAGACGTATTCAATAAAGCAATCATCATTACCATTATACAGACCTTAACTCACCACCGTAACAATATCGTAACTGGGTGAATTTTGAGAAACGAGAAAAGAAGGAATATGGACGATCGATCAAATTTATTGGTTCTTTCTGTTTCTGAAGAAGCTCACAACTTGTTATTCTCACCGTCATAAATGCACTTAAAATATAAAAATTGTGAACTCAATTTCGTTAAGATCGAGAAAAATTTAGCTCATCGTATCCAAGAAATCATTGATTTTCTTCAACAAAATGTTGTTTTCAATGAATGGATAACACGATGAGATAAAACTATTGAAATATGTTGAAAGAGAGATCCAGCAATGGCATTTTTTTTGTCCTTTAACGTGATGCTGGGATAAGCATGTGTTAAAATGACCAACGAATTCGGCAGGATAAGATGCACTAGACAGAACTAATCTGACCAATGGCTGGATGGTGATGGAAACATAGAGAAAGCACATGGTGGAGTGCTCTGAAGGAGGAGTTAGACGTACGAAACAGAGACGAGGGGATTCCCAATGGATGGGGTGGCAGCGATCGATTCTCGATTCATGCTTCACCCTCGGTGAGTCTCTTGCTATCACAGAGCCCATGTACGAAAGTCGTATCCCTGTCGGAACTTGGAACACAAGCACATAACTCGTACAAGCAGAGATAGGTCTCCACTATTCTAAAAATAGTTGAAAATCCGGCTTTAAAATCCTTCCACTCTTGCTCAAAACGATCCAGACTTCCATTGAACCTCGAGGGCGAAAGTACTCAACTTTCCTCGTGTTTACCATAGCTCCTGTGAATCGAGTGGATTTACCTTTCGTATTTTCCACATCTTGAAGCGGATACTCGCCACTTCTTGGCGGTCGTATAGAATTTGGGATCATGAGAGTCTTGCGGTTGGATTCTCTTACGAGCGATACATTCGAGGAAATTCCTTCAATAGCTAATGTTCAATCGCATTGACATTATTTATTCGAAGACACATGAAAAACCGTCCGGAAAACCTGTCGACCCAACAGGCAAACTTCAGAAATATCAGTGTTTCAAGTCTCGATTACATTTTTTTTTTATCTTCATACATCACTTCGACTTTTTTCCATTTTAACCAGTTTTGTTATTGTTCGTCTCGTTAAAGTCTCATTTGGCATCAATGAAAACCCATTGAAGGATGTTTTCTGGCATCCTTTTTCGAGCTTGTAAAAAGCATGGATGATCATAGCCGGAAGGGGGTCAAAAGAGTCGAACGAGAAATCGATAAGGGCATCTCGCTAGGTAACTGGAAAACTGTCGATAAGAAAAACTCTTTCCTTTCCTCCGGCTAGTTCATAACCGATGGGAGCCACGATAGGAACTTACTCGCTATGGCCCCAATGCCAAGGTGGTAGTTTTGCTTCTTATCAGGAACTCGTCATACTCGATACCCGCGAGGCAAACGTGCTACGAGAAGATTACCGACTGATTACGCTTTCGAGAGAGATTTTTTTATTGGATTATGCACTCAGCGGTGTAAGCCCGATAGATACGAAACTATTCCAAGATTTCAGACTCTTTTCCACCCTTGACACATTCAACACAATTATAGGCTTGTCAAAGGGGAACAGGGAATACAAAACGAGTGAAAGGGTAAATATTTTAAATGTATCGGAGCAGGGAACGGAAAAGTTGACATATGGGAACGGATTGCTTCCCATGTCAGATGAACATTTTTTAACAACAATATTCTGAAGTTTTTCAGTCGAATATGAGAATATTTCAACTTCCTCCTTGATCTACACTATAATTGCAAAGATTGGTCAAGCTGTTTTCGATTTTCTACGATATAATTCCGACTATGAACGAATCGAGTGGATTAATCAATGATTAAATTCAACAACTGTTAACTTTCATTTATTTTATTCAGATTTCGAGCAAATTTGTATGTCTCAACGGTTTGAAATATTCAAGTTCGATAAAGATTTCATAGCAGGAGTCAACGTTTGAAATAATGATCCAAATGGTTGGCTCTCTCTAAAGTATAATCCTAAGAACGAAGCCTCAAGAAAAAACATATTAATCAACTGAATCTGACAGTGTGACAAGTCTGACAAGTCTGACAGTGACAAATCTCACAACTGTTACATTTGGATCACAACCAATGTTACAAAAGTTGACGTTCGTGCAGCTCCGGCATGACTGAATTCAAACTCGTCCGTAAATTCACAAAAATATGCGATCGTCCTGAGAACACTAACCGCAGAAATAAAAATTGCCACAATCGAATGTCAAAAGTGAGACTTCTGATCATAAAAAGCCAGTGCATTCGTAAAAGCCAACGATTTGGTCGATTTTGATAGAAGTCGGCGGCTGAGCCGTGGGTCCATATGGGATTGGGAATGTTTTCTGGTCATGAAATATAGTTCTGATTGGGATTCTGAGAGGGCGCCACAACGTAGTGAGATTGCGTTTGGGAAAATGGAGAGAGGCAACCCTGATAGCGCGGGCGGCAGGCTTGCGCTTCGCAGCTTGGCGTTGATATCCATAGATATATGTGTACGGATGTATATATATACATAGAGATATCGTGGGTTGACAAATCCACCCCCGTAAAGCGGGCTGACGGGGGCTGGTTTGGAGAGCCGCCATTTCTGCCTAACCCCGCAGAACACGAAGAATCGTATATGTACGAAGACACACGCACACCGACGAATTCACATATATACAAAGGCAGAAGGCATAAACACTTACACGTACAAAAAATCGGTGTATGTACGTGTAGGTATGTATATAGTGATATAGATGGATATATATATATATATATTCATTTTAATGCCAATGAAATGTCAAGGCACGGCGCAGCTCGGTGCACATGCACCAACGTCGTTTGTCGGCATCGGACGAACGGGAAACGCGGGGCTTTACTGGTGCGTCGTTTCGTGAAAAACTAGTAACCGTTTTATATTGTGATTGGATGAGTAAAATATATTTTGACCGACTCTTAGTTTCGGTAAAATAGAGTGGTGCTATATTCTGAGGGGTGCTGCCCCGCTGTGTCGTTCCGTCATTCGTCCTGTGTGGGTTCTTTTCTCAATCTACGTCCGTAATGCCTCGCGAGTTTCTTGTCGTTGAAGCACGTTCGAGTTCTCGAAACAAGCTGCCACCGCCACGCGGGTGTAACCCTCCATTAGAATTAACACGGTGTTCCATATCGAAAAAGTGTAAGCTCGCAAGTTTCAAGGGTGCTTTATAAATCTGTATAAGAACAATAGAAACAAATTAAATGGAACAACAATGGGAGAAATAAATTATGAAAAGGTGTGCGAGTGTTTGGGTGTATGTGAATTCGTGTGTGCGTCGCTCCGTGGGGTGCGTGAGTGAGTGAGTAAGTGTGTGAAAAAAAGAGAGTGAGAGAGAAAGAACGCGTGACAGGAAGAGGACGGAGGGGCTGCAAGGGGTGTGCGAGTGTAGTCTCGTGCAACCCAGTGACCTCGTGATCCACGCTCTGTCGAAGTGCGCGGTGCAACGGGGCGACCTGGGGGGAGATAAAGGGTGGTTTTGTGTTGGTGGACGAGCGGGGCTGTGCTCGCAAGGGACGGGGACGGGCAGAGGAGGGGAGGGGAAAAAACGCAACTATCCCTGGAGCAGCACCTCTTTACCCGGGTCAGCGGGGTTTTCACGAGGAATGAGATATATAACCCTCTCTCTCTGTCCCCCCGTGGCCCCGTTCTCGTCCAGTACGTGTTTGTGGTGCACCATCGATGCTCATCACTCGTCCAACTTACCGAAACAAATGAAAATCATTCCGACTGTGTTCCTACGATAATTCTAATATACATATGTTCATGTATTACATATTTATGTATATATTAAAAAGACATTATGTACGTCTATCGACTATGGAAAAGTGGTGTGTTCGTGTGTTTGCACGTGTGTGTGTGTGACTCGTGAAAGCTGCGTGAAAAGCCGGGGACGCGTGGATCCTCCCCACCACCTTTATTATTCTGGCTGAACAGAGGGAGCCCCTTATCAAAATCGCTTATGCCTTGAGCGACGGCGGGGTTAAGGGTTTTGTTTATCGAAGACCACCGCCAAAGTCATTCGCGATGAGCGAACAAGATGTTGACGATAGATCGGCATTCCTGACAGGTGAGAGACACCCGCCAATTCCTCATCTTATTTCTCAATCACACATCGAGATTTCTCAATTCTTGTCAGGAATAATCAGGCACGTCGGCAGATTGGTCCGATTGCGGAAAACGATGAAACACATGACGATTTGCCAGCGGCAAGTTCGTCAACATATGTATCGTTTTTTCTCTGTAGGTCTTCCAATTTCCTATCAGGCTCCAACAATTCAGATTTTTTTTTTAAATATCCTTCACGAAGAGATCGCAATATGAATTTGCTGATTAAATGAAAACAAACTCCGTCCACTCCAGCTTCAAATAGATATCTCCAAATGCGCAGAGTTATTTTAAGAAAAGTCAACTTTCTTGTTGCATGAAATATTTGCAATTGTGTTGTCTGGAAATGCTCGCAAAGTACATATATTCACGTTGAAGGTGATTCGCCTCGTGTCTACGAATTCCGGAAGTGTGCGCGCGCGAATTTGATGCATTTTATGCATGCGAGGATCCCATTCGCTTCCTCGTTTGCTTTTGTAAATATAAGCCCGCGAGACCAGCTGGCCCACTTATGACTACCCTCTTACTCAGTTGACATGTATTGCGGCGGTTCTTTCTCTCGGGTTAAGTCAGTCCATTGTATTGCGAGAGAAGAGAGCGAAAGAGAGACGGGAGACAGAGAAAGAGGATGGAATGGAGGGTCGGGGGTAAGAGAGTACAGCAGAGCACGTGCGCGCGATCAATAAGAGAAGAGAAGCGTCTAATCTCTCGCAACGAATTAAAAAGCTTGCCACTTATGCCCGTCAGATTCACGAGTGCACCAAGCGATCGCGTTCCGCATTTCAATATGCTGATTATAAAGGATGAAAAATCATTCTCTAATCGCGTACACATTGGGCACTACGATTTTTTATAGACAAATACGAGACGATGCGTGTAGAACGAGCTGTCACGAATATGCGGCAGAGCCGCGACGAGGCCACGAACAAAAAAAAAGAAAATGAGGTCAAGTGAGGCCGGCGTTGAAATTTTTATGAGAACCGCGAACGCGATGATCTATATGCCTATATATACAAAAAGTATACATGTATATGAATATAGGCGTTTGTACGGCTCGAGCATTACGCGCCCCCGCCGACTCGCTCGTCCCAACCGAATTCAAATTTACCACCTAATCACCTTAGCTTAACTTCATCCTCAAAAAAAAAAAAGCAACGAGCTCATGAAAAATGATAAGTTTCAGTCTATTAATTACTGTATTCAGAAAAAACATTCCACAATTTGATTTTCCCACGATTTTCTTGATCAGCACAACATGGAAAAATAATTTATTCCTAAAGCTGAAACACAGAATTTGATACTTTACATAGGTCTCCATTTTATACTGTTTCGAGGCTTCGTCAAAAACAGTCAAGACGTTGAAAAACAATTATTTCTCAACTACAGAAATAAACTGTTGTTTATCAATGAAAATGACTAAATTGAGAATGAATACGAGCTTTGGACATTTCCTAATGACTCTTCAGAAGAGAAAAAAAAAGAGTGTCCCGTAGAGACTCATTGAGAATAATGAGAATAGATCTTAGGACGAGCTTCATCTAAAGAGTCCCTTGCGGAGTGTGTATTTTTAAACGGTCCATCCAAAGAGTCAAGCTCGAAAGACGACATTTCTGCAAAGCATAATACACACGCCTTTTTTGTTCATTAAATTCTACAACTGGATTTTAAAAATGAAACTGAAGAACGTCGTGATGAAAGTTTTCGGGCTCGTTTGAAACTTTACACGTGCAGAGATTGAATGAGAAAAAAAATTGCACTCTTACTAAAAGTTCCTATTCATAGATGAAATTTACGAATCTGTCAAAATATCAAAATAATTTAAGATTTTGATCGTAATTATTTTTAAAGTTGATCAATTTTTCGTTGAAAATGTATGTAGTGTTCATTCATCCATACAAATTTATTCGAACTCGAACTCATTGGCCAAGATTTTTTATTTTTATTTTTAAAGTTTCGGAGGTCCACGACCGAAAGCCTTATCGATTTCCCTGAGAATTCATCAGGACAATTTTAAAGTATGCTCTCCACTCGATGGCCTACGAAAAATTGGGAAAAAAGATTCAACAAAGTTATTCAAGGTACACGACGAGGGACAAAAGTTTCATTAAGGAAGATCCAAAAACGTTAAAAAATTGAAAATTTAGATCAATCGAACGACGAGTCGGAAAAAACAATCTCACCGATGATTTTTTTTATGACAACATCCGCATGAATAAATTTTAAAGTGTTCGGAAGGGTGTCCGACAACGTCTGCCGCAATATTTCACATCATTGATTTCAGTTTATCCGCACCACCGTTGAAAAACGAAGTGAAGAAACGTAACGTGGAGATTCAGTGGATAATATTAAAGTATACACAGGCCAGAGATATAACAGAGCTTTTATCAGGATTTTGATTTACAGAGGTGATAAAAGTATAGTTAAGAAGCTGGTGGTGTTGGCATTAGCTCCGGATAAAAATCTGCTGACACACGCTAGGTCTTAACACACTCTCTCCCGTCCCTTGTTTCTCTTTCCTCGAGAGTGGCTGGTACTTTCTTGGCGATACCCCGTAAAGTGTATTATGCATAATGAAAGGGGAAGCTCGTGATTTTTTTCGATAACGGAGAAAATTACACGAACTACAGCAATCATGATCTTGACTTTGACACACAATCGCACGAAGGAAGAGAATGTTAAATGTACGAGGATAAAAATATAGCTAATAATAGAGAGCATAATAATCGATCGTTCTGGGGTGAAAGATCGAAAATTACTTTCTCAAGCTCGCGTCTCTCATATTCTATACCTCGTTGCTTTTGTTGCAGGAGACAGTAATACCGGCTTGCACAAGAGAAGCATTTACGAACACAATGGAGTCGCGGTGTGCTCGCACAAAAAGGCACTCTGCATCGCCACAATCGTATTCGCTATTCTCTTCGCCATATCACTCATCATTGCCTTCGCGGGACCACAAAACGGTACTACAAAATCAAAAAACTCACAAATTTCAGAAACTTTTTAGACAAAAAAGGATCGGAGTTTAATTTACGAAAATGCACGAAAAATTGAGCATTATTTAAATATTTTCTCAGACTGTCCTTGCGCCGGTGAAAAACCGGCGAATCTGGAGATCGAGACAGACGCGGAGAGCACGCAACCCCTTGCCACCAACGGGGAGGTAAATATTTAATTTTAAAGACATCGAGAATTCTAGTAAAAACCATCGCAATGTTTTCGCATAACGTTGTGTAATTTGCGTTTCTTTTAAATATTCCAAACGACTATTTTTCAAATACGTGAATAAATAAAACTCTGAGCACAAATATTTTTCATGACAATGATAGAATTAGAACTAATGACTATCGATAAACATAATAATTCCGTTAATTTCATATAGTCTCTCGTGAAGTGTTGTGGATAGAAAATAATTCCCGATGTATGATTTTGAATGGTTTGTTGTTGGGATTTTCGTAATATTGTCACAACTGTCGAAATGGATGGGTGGATAATATTTTCAAGCCAGTGTTCAGTATTTGAAAAGGGTATTGAAATTCACGCTCGCGTCTGAAATGTCTTTCCACTCTCGTGGATGCCTCTGGCCAGACAACGACGCGGGACAATGCGAATATATGGGTGTTAAATGTATACTATATTGAACAGGCTTTGAGATCGATGGGTTTTAGCATCAATGCGACTCGTATTCGTCGTTTTTCACCCTCGACGAATGTCACCGTGCACGCCAACCATGACACATAAAGATTACTTTGCTTCACTGTATTTCGCAGATATTTCCGTGGGAGAATGTCAGGCTACCGAAGTTCGCTCATCCGACAAGGTACAATCTCACGATTCATCCGAATCTCACGACTCTCGAAGTCAAAGGTTTGTACATGAATATTGAAAATATGAACAAAATATTGGAATGAAATTGTATATGTTAGATGGAAAATAATTCATCAATTTGGCGAGAATGTGGTTGCTGTTGATTTAATTAATTATTATTCAATTATATTCGTGATTATTTATAACATGATTATTAAATTTGTTAACAGGGCAAATCACGATCGAATTTTATGTCGATCGCGAGACCAATTTTATCGTCTTCCACAGTAAAAATTTGACAATAAATGAAAAGGTTCGTATTCGTATTAAATTTTTCCACTAGTTCCTTTTTTATGCAAAGTAATGCAGAGAATTTACCGCAAAGATTTTTTTTTTCTTTGTCAATTTTAGATGGTGCAGGATCGTAAAGGTCACCGATTAAAAATAGCTAAGTTGCTCGAATATCCTAAACACCAGCAGCTCTATTTGGAGCTGGAAGAAAGTAAGTTTCGTAAACGTGGCAATTACACGGTACATCTGCGTTTCGTGTCGAAATTGACTAGCAAACTCGAGGGCTTTTATCTCAGCACTTACGTCACCGCCGATGGAGAAAAGAGGTGAAAATTTTGACACAATTTCAACGCAATTAGTAGCATTTTTCGTCATGCGAATAACGAGTTGATAATCAATTAACAGACAAACTATATTATGCAAATCAATAATATCAACATTTGGTAATGCTGTAGAATAAAAAAATTCTATTGCATTCACGAATGAAATTTTCTCTTGATTAATTTCTTTGCTTATTAATTTTGCAGATATCTCGCAACAACGCACTTCGAGCCCACATACGCGAGATCGGCGTTTCCGTGTTTCGACGAGCCACAGTTTAAAGCGAAGTTCAAAGTATCGATATTCAGAGACAGATTCCACATAGCTTTGTGCAATATGCCAGTTGTAAATACCGAGGATGCTGGTTTCTACATGGGAACGGGCCTCGTGAGTATATTTCGAAAGATTACGAGCACCGAGTCACACGGCGAATAAATAATTCATTATTTTTCTTTCTATTATTAACAAAAGCGTGAAAATTAAAAGACAAAAGCATTCATTGCGCTGGGATTTTTCCATTCATGATTCGAAATTTTATGAACGTTTATCGAGTGAAAAAAATATTCGGATCTACTTGTTTGAATTTTTTCAAATATCAACTTCGATTACTGGAACTGTTCTCCATTATTTAGAGGATTTGAATGAAGGCAAAAAAAAAAAACGTCATCGCAAACTCGAGTCCTCGCACATTCTGTAATATCGATGTTGATTCAGGCCTTTTGGGAGCTTCGTATATATCAGCCTAATGTAGTACGATACGATGGATTTTCAGCTTCGTGATGACTTCCAAGAGTCCGTCGAGATGTCCACGTATCTCGTGGCATTCGTCGTTTGCGACTTCAAGAGAGTCTCTGAACTGACCAGCAGAAACGTTTCTGTGAGCGTTTACGCCCCTGAATCCATGCTTCCACAAGCCAAATTCGCGGTCACCACTGCGGCCCGTATGATGGATTATTTTGAGTCCTTCTTCGGGGTCCATTACCCACTGCCGAAACAAGGTAAAGTTTCCAAAAGCAATGTAAAAATAACTATTAAATGAAAAACAAGAAATTCAAATTCTAATTTTGTTACGTTTTATTTGCCGCTTATAAAAATCGTCGTCCCTTTCACAATATTTTCTTTCTCGATTGTGGGAAAGCTGCGTGATTGCAGAAATTATGAGAAATCAATACGCGAATCGCATTTAGCAGACAATTTTCCCTTCTCGTGTTCGATCTTATCTCATTCCGTATATCCTATTCATTGAAAATAGAACACTCGCTTTTGCCAGTTTGCTGCCCTTTCATTACAAATGTTTCATAACTTACTTCATTGTGAAAGAAATAAAAACATTCGAATGACTTGGTAACAAACATATTTTCAATATTTCTCCATTTTTTTTTCAAATTTTGGTCCGGGTTCAAATCAATTCTGCATTTTGTTTTTTTTTCATCAATTTAATTCCACCTGTTTTTAATTATTTTGGCAAATCTATCAATCCATTAATTCGTTAATTCAATTACGAATTACACGTTAATTAATACTGCCACGAAATATTCGAATGAAAATGCAGAAGAAATTCTATTCATTGTTCTAAAAAAATGAAATAAATAGGAAAACTTTAATCGAAGAAATAAATTTTCGTTGAGATGTTTGATGAATAAAAATTGATTGTGCAGATCTCATAGCCATACCGGATTTCGCTGCCGGTGCAATGGAAAATTGGGGTCTCATAACGTACAGGGAAACATCGATACTTTACGATCCTCAAGAAACATCGACGGGAGCACACGAATTAGTGGCAGTCGTGATAGCTCATGAGTTGGCTCATCAGTGGTTCGGTAATTTGGTAACGATGAAATGGTGGAACGATATTTGGCTGAACGAGGGAGCAGCGAGTTTTTTCGAGTACAAAGGGGTCAATAATGTCTCACCGGAATGGAGCATGATGGATCAATTCGTACTGGACCAGACACAATCGGGTTTGGTTCTCGACGCTTTGGCGACGAGTCACCCGATCAGCGTACAGGTTAAAGATCCTGCCGAAATCGGGGCAATCTTCGATACGATAAGTTACAGCAAAGGAGCCTCGATTCTTTACATGCTCGAAGGTTTTTTGTGCGAGGACGTATTCAAAAAAGGCCTCAATGATTATCTCAATATTCACGCTTATGGCAGCGCTGATACTAACGATCTTTGGTCAGTTTTTACCAAACGCGCTAACAACACGTTCGATGTCAAGGTTAGTCAATTACAAAGATCACAAATTGCCTTGAAATTTTATTTTTTCCTCGAAAAATTGTAATATGAAGAATGTCAATAAATTTTGAAATCGACAAAGTTGAAACGGTGGGAGTCTAAGCGCAAAGTACTTTTCCAGGCAATAATGGAGACGTGGACTCAACAAACGGGTTTTCCTCTGATAACGATAAGTCGTGAGGGCAACGTGATAACGGCGACCCAGAAGAGATTTCTTCTGTCGCCACAGGACAATGGGACGGATTTGATTCAACCGAAATCACCGTTTAATTACAAGTGGTACGTGCCGCTGAGTTACTACACGGACAAAGAACCGGAGAAGCTTCACAACGTATGGATGAATATGAGTGACGTCACGTTCGAAATATCGGAGAACGTTGAATACATAAAGTGCAACATAAACCAATCAGGATTTTATCGAGTTTCTTATCCGGAAGACATGTGGAACGTAATTATCGAAACTCTGATGAAAAATCATACTAAATTTAGCCCTGTCGATCGTGCTAACCTCATCGACGATGCCTTCACCCTCTGCGAAGCTGGAGAACTCAATGCTACCATACCTCTGAGATTATCGTTGTATTTGTTGAACGAAAGGGATTACGTTCCATGGGCAACTGCACTTGGTTATCTTCACTCGTGGAAAGAAAAGTTGAATGCCAGTTCGGGCTACAAAAGATATCTCGCTTACCTGAAAAGATTGCTGGGTCCTGTAACCAAATATGTTGGTTGGAGTGACGAGGGTTCACATTTGAAGAAGTGAGTTCCATTGAACCCGAAACTGAAACATTCAAAATGCTCTCAACATTTATTCGTTCATTTACTTTTGAATTCGTCCACTTTCTCCATATGTTTGCTTTGTTTTTAATCGAAATATGGACTTATTCATTTACAGATTATTGAGAATCTCCATCCTCCAAGCTGCCGTTGAACTCAAATTGGATGAGGTTATAAAACCTGCTAAGAATCTTTTCGAGGACTGGATGGTGAGAGGGAAACGGATCGCACCAAACATACGGGATGTTGTTTATGCAGCTGGTAAATAACTTTAGACCTTGTTCAGAAACGTTGCTCATTGAATAACTTGTCGTTCATTGTTTATGTAATAATATTCGTTTTTATTTCCAGGTGTCCAGTTCGGAGGTGAAGTCGAGTGGCATTACTGCTGGGAAACTTACCGAAAAACACAGATACCGAGTGAAAAGAGCATAATGCTGAATGCAATGGGTGCAACGACGGATCTTTGGCTGCTGCAGCGTTATCTTCTTCGGTCTCTGGAGCCCGAAGACGTCAAATCCCAGGACATCGAGAATGTGATTTCGTCAGTGGCACGTAACAGTGAAGGCAAATTTCTTGCCTGGAGACACATGAAGGCTTATTGGTCAGAGCTTCTCGATATATTTGGCACCGGATCTCCGACTTTCGGTGGTTTGATTTCATCAGTAATTTCGGACTTTTCAACCGAGTACGATTATCGAGAGGTCAGTATAAAAAATAATTATCGAACGATTCAAACAAAAATTTATTTTCACCATTCCTTTCGATGTTTCTTTGAAATTCAATTCACATTCGGGACAAAGTTACAAAACATCCTGATTGGAAACTCGAGTTAATTCCTTAAAATTTCATATTGTTCGCAATGTTTCCAACTCACGATCATAATAAATTTTCATTTTTCGAATAAATATAAAAACCGAAAATACTTTTTTATCTAAAAACATTTTCCGAGTGCTCCAAATTTTGTAACATTGCGTCGAATAAATCGTCACGATCAATGCTTTTTTATTCTTGCAGGTAACAGAATTTTTCAAAAACGTGGATGTAGGCAGTGCTCAACGGGCTCTGAAGCAGAGTTTCGAAACGATAAGATTCAACATACGATGGGTGGAAGAAAACGTGGAAACGGTGGATAGGTGGCTCATCGATTATCTCAACGATCACGCGAGATAAGCTTTGCAAATTTTTTTCATCTTCGACACACACAAAGTTACGAGCTTTAACAATCACCCACACATATATTTATATATATATATATACATATATATATATGTAAATATAATCGGCGTTGATCGGATTCTGTGGCCGTTGTCCGTGAGATATCGATGAATCGTTCGTTGAATCCAGAAAGTGAGTCTCGTCGGCGCGAGAACGCCATGATAACTCGAATTTCTACATTTTTACGGTAGAAAAAAAACTGTAGAATAAAGCCCACCATAAAAAAATTGATTGAGATGAACGCAGAGAGGAGAAAAAAAAATGCGATAAAAATATGAAGAAGAGGGTTGAATCGTGACTTTCGAATTTGAATGCTATGAGAGGAAGGGGGGTCGGGGTGGCAGGAAAAAAAACAGAGATTGGTTCAGCGAGAAGAATTGATTCCGTCGATTGCCGGTCGAAATAGTGGATAAATATCCGAGCCACGGGACAGGAGGCGTTTTGATGGCGCATGTGATGTACAATAAAAAGGGCGATTTCTGGAAGTAGACGATTCGCGTTTATCGCAATCGCGATATCGAACAGAAGAAGCGAGAAGGAACGCGAAGGGACACACGAGTGAGAGTCATTTCGTACGTTTTAAGTAGCATATCAAAAGAAATGGAGAGTGAAAGAAATATGAAACAAGCAGAATTTCAAAATATAACGTGATGAAAGAGAATTAAACAAAAAAAAACCGAACAAAAAATGGAGAAGAAATTAGAGGATCGGCGCGTGAATCGAGAGAACGCGATCACGGTCGTAAATGGAGAAGAGAACGAGAGACGCGGTCCCTTTGTCCGACGTCGTGAAGGCGACGCGCGTTTACGTTCATTCAATCATCCGTAATTAATAATAATGAGAGGAAAAATAATCATAACAATAGTAACATTAATGATATTAAATAATAAAGAAAAAAACATTAATAATAATAATAATAATATAATATTTATTATAATCACACTGATAACTATATTAATGAATAATAATAATAATAATAATAATAATGATAGCATAATCCCCGAGCCAAAAAGATGAGTTCAAGATAAATAACCGAATCTCTATTATTATGGACACGACATGACAGTTATCGCGATAAAGATCGAAGCGAAATATCGCGAGGCATTAATGTGTCGTGTTTGCCATGTGTTCATATTGCTGAAAGGTTAAAAAATTAAAATAAACGTGAAAAACAGAGGCAGATGAAGAAAAAAAGGCCTTGCGAAGTTAAGGACGCGCGGGTTACGTCCAAGCGCACAGGTCTTTGTGAAATGATTGAAATGTTTCATTCGATTGGTTATTTTATCGTATTTTTCGTTTGTTTTACGTTACGTACGAAATACATATAGGTCGTAATAGAAAATTCGATATTTTACTACGAGAAAAACAAAAATAAAAAAATAAAATACCATACGCGTATGTTTAAGAGTGCGTGTGAGTGCGTTTAGTTACATAATTATATCGAATAATCGCGACGTATTTACACGAGCGTCTCGATACGCCTAATTAATCGTATACTAAAACAAAAGGATAAAGAAAAAATGAAAAGCAACAAAAAAACACGTGACTAAATGTCGATATTATTACATATATTATTAAAGTACTAAATACATTATACGATAAAATCCTGCCCGTTTTCGTGATGACGCTCTCCGTCAAAAGTTCATTCATCAAGGGGGCGCACCGTCGCTTCGTTTCACTCTGCCAGAAATAAAATAATCGTTCCTTGAATCTACAACGAGCGATCGGTCGAAAAAGTTGAATTATCGTCGTGATTCAGGCTCAGCATCGAATCTCAATTTTTTTAGTTACTTCAGAAAATTTCATCGAACATCGCTGGTTCAGCCTTCCCGAAACTTTGTTTTTCGGTGAGTTCATAAACTAGAACTCTTTTTGTCCGAATTTCGAGCGTGGGTTCCCCCTTCGGCCCTCGCATGTTCAAAAATGTTGCCCTCTTCGTAAATAATCGAAAATTTCAGACGTGCAAGGGTTCAAACGTACACTAAAAATTAGGGAAAAAAAAAATCACCACCGTCCACCCAGCATCGTGATAATCCGAAGCGATCAGTCGGGGCACGCGAATTCACGCCCTTTGAGTCCATGACAACACATTTAAAACAAAAAACGGTTTAAGAAATGAAACATTTCAATGTTCCATATTCGATGATAATGTCGCGCGATTACTGACGCGTCCCGTGAGCCGCGCGATATTTTTCAAAACTCGTATCCGTCGATCACCCCTCGCAACTATTGTTTTTTTTTTTCCATCCGATCGTCCGATAACGAAAAAAAACGACAAACGTGTGTTAAACGTCAGAGAGAAAGAGAGAGAGAGAGAGAGAGAGGTGCCGATAGGCAGCATAAACGCGCAAACATCCGGTCCACTTGAGGAAAAGAGAAGCAATTTTTTTTTTGCAATTCGTGAAAATTCCGAAATGAAGAAATTCGATCGGTTCGAAAATTATGGAAGAAAAATACGAAGATCGAACACACGACACTGAATATTTATTAAACTACCGACGTGAAGTCTACCACTTCCAGAATAGGGGTGAAAGAAACAAATAAAAAGTAAAAGAAACCATGAGACAAAATAAAATCAAATAACAAAAGATTAACGATGCACTTGTGAAACTATAAATCTCGTCGAACTTTGTAAATACTTAAACGGCACTCAAAAATAGGCC
Organism: Hyposoter dolosus; assembly: GCA_963921915.1. NCBI lineage: Eukaryota > Metazoa > Arthropoda > Insecta > Hymenoptera > Ichneumonidae > Hyposoter > Hyposoter dolosus. The sequence goes on along the minus strand of OY998130.1, from coordinate 13,539,012 downwards.
TCTAAAAAACAAAACGTCTGGATCGCATAGATTTTTATACCACTCCGAGGAGAGGCGAATATAAATGAGAAAATACAACCAACAAAAACAAAATAAAGTGAATTTAACAATGAAAAACCAAGAAGAAAAAAGAAAAGAAAATAAAATAGAAATTAGAAACGAATCGACGCACAACTAGATACCTACATGTAAATAGCATATTTTTTCACTACTATAACGATTTTTTCTCACGTGTTCAGTCACACAAACACACGATAAATACAAGACCGGATAAATCGTTCCTTTTCGAGGCCGTGAAGTAACGAAAAAATCAATTCATCCATCGGCCTATCATATTTTCTTTCATTTTCTTCATCTTGCCGTAGTTGTTCTTTTTTTTTCGTTTGTTTTTCAATACATGAATGCGGCATTTTTCATTGTGCGAAGTTCCATTGCGATTTCGATTTCTATATATATAAAAATATATATAAAAAGTTTCACTTTCGAATTCTATACACACACCGTGCTTTCTCGTTTTGCGCCAGACGCAAAAAAAAAAACAGAAGTGTGCAAAGGAAGAAAACATGATCGAGTTTCTTTTCCGCAAGATCATGAAGATGTAATAAAATCAGTATGAAAAATTATCTAAAATATCGACCTGTGGTGATAAAGAGTTGCGAAAAAGCTGACGAGAGAAACGAATGGCAGAAAATCCAGATTGTGGAGCTGCTGTGAATCAGGAAAATCGAAGGACGAAGACTGTGCGTGATGAGGATGAGGTGTATTGTATTATAAAAAGAAAACTATTATTAAATGACGGTCGTAAGATTGGCATTGCAGATTTTTTTGTTCATTTCGACCCACGAAAGAGGAGGAATGCCGAAATGTATGCATAAGCATATGTACATATAATTGTTGTAAAATGCTCGTATTATTGAAGGTGTAATGGTAAATACGAAACAAGGGAAAGAGAAGGAAAAATAGTATATTACGCACCTAGGGAGGAAAAGTAGACTACTTCAAACCGTTGAGGTGATCTAATTTTACTCCCGTGGAGCGTATACGATTTTTCATCACACCTGCACGGAAAGGGCAACTTTACGAAATCGGGAGATTTCGGAAAGTTGCACTTTCCGTGCAAGTGTGGTGAAAAAACAGTTTTTTGCATCTCACATTAATGAACTAAATTCAATCGATATTACGATTATATTGTATACATTGTTCTCTACTGTACTGTTGTCATAGATATTTTGTTGCATATAATGACGGAGAGGAAAAAATGATAAAAAACAAACAAACAAACCATACGAGACATGTACAAGCATACAAATGAATATATTATATGTTTAAAATATGCGTTAACTTTTTTCTGAGCCTACGTTCGAAAATCAAGTTCAATTTGAGCTGCAGACGCCGCTCGACTTTTTTTCATTCGTTCTATTGATCAGTCTGTGCCGATGGGACGAGGCTCATTTCCCTAATGCAATCATAAGCGTGTCGGAGCAGATTGAGAGCAAAAGAATCAAATTATTAGACAAACAGATTTCATACTCAAATATCACTTTGGCGAAGTTTTAAAATTAATGTTTCAAGATCAAGATCAAGATATTTATTTGTTTAAGAATTTTTGATAATTTGTTGACTCTGACAATTTCTACTTTCGAATCATAATATTTTCGCCAAAAAATGAAATTATTGTACGGCGCATAAAAATCGACACGAAAATGGTGTTTTGTGCACGAAAGAGTTGGAGCTTCTATTTGAAAAGGCAAGTTGATTCTGTCGTTTGGTGCTGAGGAATTCAGCCAGAATTCGCCAAATGGGTTGATTTAACCTTCGGGGATTTTTTGCAAAGGCAGATTTTCCGAGCTCCCCTGGGGAACCAATAGCACGCGAACAAAACAAACGATTTACGCCAAATAAATTTACTCCAAGATATTCAATAAATATTCAATGAAAAATATTTAAAATAAACGCAAGCAGAAATCGATTCATGAAATCTCATTCGTTTTAAAATCCATTGCCTCAGTTATTTGTCCATCAAAATTCTCTGAATTTTTTCGCAAGTACGTAAATTTGACGTTACTATTTTTTTGATCCCCGTGATTGACGCCACGCGGGTCTCTGACCCGCAAAAACATTCGATGGATTCCTATTTTTCGATGCCTTTTATGATGAAACGTCGGAGCATTTCTACATACTATCCCAGTTTACGCGATTAATCCAATATTTTATTTATTCGTTTCTTTGGTAAAATAACGTTCAAACAATATTATTTGTTTCAAACGAACGATTCCGAATTGATTGACACTCGAAAAAATCAAATTGTACCAAATTTTTAAAAGTCGCGGCTAACTTTACGCTTTTTTTCTGTTTCGTTAGTTTGATAATGAATACGATCTAACAAAAGTTTTAATTGATCAAACAATCAGAAACTATCGACGAACAATCATTACAAATTTTTAAAAATGGCAAAAATCATAGTCGGGGGGGCCAATTTTATATACAGCTGATATTCGCCCCATGCTCGACTTTGTGCGGCTCTCCCCCATATGCGTATCGTCAATTACCGATTGCTCGCAGTCGATACAGATACCGACAGACACGAGATAAAAAAGGCAGCGCGTTTTAATCTGACAGAATTTTAACGCCGTTGTTTTCATATCTGAATCACATGCTCAGACACTTACGATCAAGTGTTTGCATGACATCGAGGTACCATTGCATCAAAGACTGCAACACATTGTCGAGCCCAAAGATTGATAACGTGCACATAATACATAAAACGGTTGTTCACCTGAATCGCTATACATAGATATAAATATCACTATATATTTTTCTACGTATACTTCGTACGTGTATCTCGACATATGTGACATAAATTGATAGTGTTGGTTTCATTTATATCGTTATGGAATTTTGGAGGCAATGATCTTAGTGCCGTGGTCCTCGTGAGATAGTGACGTGTCGTTACGATTTTAAACATTAAGAAATAATTGAGTTTTTACAATCTTTTACGTACTCGCATCGATTTGCCCCACTGGAAAAATTTTATTCCGTTACGTCATAAATTAAACCGGACCCCGTAGACTTTGATCGATTCTCGCAACGCAAAAAGACTTTGGTACAGGGACACACGCGAGTACGTGATATTGTAATTGTGAAATGGAAGATCTACCGCAAATGAGGACTCTGGCACCTGAATCAATGGGGCTAATGTCGCGAATGAACCCAATGCAGTTGGAGGTGAGTTTGTGACCTTTTTCACGCACTTTTATTTCGTAAACTTTCGGTGATAGTGGTTCGAAGCTGGGCTCGCTACGGCAGAGAAGAAAAACGAGAGACAGATACGTGCGATGATCGAGCGCGCATGCGCTTTGGAACATTGACGTTGTTGACGCGCATGCGTCTTCGAGATCGCAGTGTCCTAGCTCGATGGGTGATGTTGACCGATTAAAAGTCCGAACCCGTGCGGTATCGCACAATTTTTTCTTCATTTACTGCGCGTCTCTGCATTTTTCTTCGCGCGCGTTCTAATTTTTGATCCACGTGATTATACTGTCGTGATTAATAATCGCACGATCAAAAATCAAATTGACTCTGTGCGCTCACAATTAGCCTCGGACCTGTGATTCGAATCTTGAACGATAACGCGCCGTTTTTCAGTCTCATCCGCGCATTATTTCCTTATACCGACACAATCGATTAATCGTCAACAGCCAGTCAAAAAAATAAAATTCATCAACATTTTTCACTCCAACATTTTACGATCCGCTTTTACTCCAGAATAAATGTTGCTCTTGAGCTTTCCATCGGTTTTCGAAATCCCGCTGGCAATACTGCTTGCGCATTGCATGAGAATGTCGGTCTCGTTTAACATGAAATCATTCGATATTGACGCATACGCGGAACAACTTTTGTTGAATTATAAATGGGTCAATCGATGACCTGGCTCGAAATATAATTCAACACAGCTGTGAGCGAATAACAACAGTGTCTCTATTATAATGTCTCCTGAATAAACGTAATATCGGCGAATACGCGTCGAGCTCTACGTGTCCGTCCGCGTGTACATCGATAAAAGTTTATTCCATTGTATATACGATTACTAACTATATGGTGAAATGTGTGAAGAAATCAAAAACCCACCATAACCATGAGATTAAATGCAATTAAACGTTTCAATGCATTTTCCCTCTTCACCCCATCAACACTAACAAACAATGCGGCACGATAAATTAAGTCGACAATTACAATCAATGTGAAAAATTAACGAATGCATCATGTTGTCGATTTTCGGAAATTTCTCGAAATTAATTCTTTTCAACCTTTCCAGCTAGGCCTGGACGAAAATATATTACTTTTTCGATTGACCTGCATGGTCCGTTACAAAACTTTTTCTACGTAGAGTCTTAATGACCCACTTCTTACCTACTAATTAAAGAATCAGTCTAATTGCCATAAGCTCATATAATTCCCTCGAGCCAAGAAGAAATCATTTCTCTGATTTCTTGATGCCACGAAAGTTACTCATCGTGTCAATTAGCTCAACAACCTCGATTATTGTCGCACTTTCCAATCAAGAGAAGAATTTTGTTGATTACGATTATATCGAATGCTGCAGGCAAATTTTCATTTATCCTGGTAACGAAATATAACGTGAGGAGAACTTTTTTTTTTACGTATTCTTATCTAAATGTTGACGTGTTTTTAGAAAAATTGCAGTTTTTTTTCATAAATTTATATAGAAATAAGGAATTTTCGTGAAAATTTTGTATTTTTTCCACATTTTTTTAATGACTTTTTAAAATAAATTGTAAAAATTAGTGATGTTATTTACAGGGAGAAAATAAATCTTTTGACGGCCCTGTCGATGCGTTTGTTGCACGATGTTGCCTGGAGTGAATGCTACTGATGTGAGTCACATATCACCGAGCGATCTCTCCTGGTGAGGCGCACTACGAGTTGCGCGTCAAGTTCTGTTTATATCTTTTGCGAAAGAAAACGCTGGAAAAATAAAAAAAGTAAAAAATAACACGTATGTCTCTCGGTTAGTACGATAACGTGGCAAAACGTCGTAGCGTCATCGGATTCTATAGAACATCGTAAAGTACCAAGTCCGATATCTTTTATTTCACTAATTTATATAATCATCGAAAACGATTTGAAATTCGCGCGCTTTTTTGCTCATATCAACACCCATCGTTATAGTACGTGTATCGTTGCGTTCAGGGAGTCGCTATTAGCGGTAAAAATGTCACCTGTAGCAGCAATGCCATTCTAAGGTGGCGGGAGCATTTATAGCGCAGATAGCGACTCACCGAACGCACTTCATGCATGCGAATCGAAAAAAGACCATAAGATTTGCACTGTCACGAAATTTAATCTCGCATTATCGAACGTAGCGTAGGAGCTCGTACATATAATGGAGAAGTGCAAAAAAGGAGTAAACGAGTGTCTTGGTGCATCGATTATTTTGATTGAAAAAGTGTTTTGTATTTTAGTTTATTCGTAATATTGCCGATCGTAATGGACTCCACAACAAAGCAAATGCTTTTTTAATTTATGCGGAGACAGGTTTCTATTCAACGAGAAATAAAAGCACAACACAAGGCCATAAACTTGTCAATAAATTCTTGCACTTGTATAATATTACTTCGAAAATAAATCTCGTTATTATTTTGAAACAGTATTTGCCCACGAGTGCAGTATTTCAAGGGGTCACACGTGAAAATAGGATTTTAAAATGGTAACTTATGCGATCCCACTGTTGTGAATTAACACTTTTCGCTTGCACCTGTTAATAACACTTGTCAGAGAATCACAAATCATTTATGGAGAAAATAGTTGTTGGGTTTTAAAAACTATTCGTTTTGGAGTAAAGAAAACGCTTGACTTTTTAAAAGAATCTTCACTGACTCGCGTTCGTGTACTCTACGTGATATATACGAACGGCGTTTGAAATGTTTTTCACTTTTTACTTCAACCTACCAGAAAGATCCGCTTGTCGAAGTCCATGACCTGTCAATTTTGCGACGCGCAATTTTACGGTTTCAAAGTATTGGTACGCGTGCATATCAGTGAGTAGTCTCGCAAAAAGCCGCGAGCGCCCGCTACACGGTCGCGAAACATCACTCCTACGTCATATACATATCGCATCGCATTAGTCCGCCTCTGTTGGCCGGCTGCGTACTAACGTACTGAGACGGAGCGTCGAACGCGAAGTGGTGTGTTATATTCCCCGCGGAAGTAGTGTCAGTGAATATAATCATCTTGTATGACTCTACCTGTTGACAGTTCGTTGAGAATCGCGCGGTTGAGGAAAATGATGAAATAATGGATAAAAAAGGATGATACACGTGTCGAGACGAAGCTCGATACAGCAATCGGTGCATGATTATGGAATACGTGATTAATTCAACTTTTTTTCAACCTTCGTTAAAGAATAAGCTCAAGTGATCTCAAAAGTTTACGTTTAATAGTGTAATTAATAATCTAATTTAAACAACGATTGTTTTACGTTAAACGTGGTAAACATTTCGAATTAACACTGCGACGAAAGAGATCAGCTCCTGTGTGCGATCCTGCGTGATTTTGAGGTTATTTTTGTACACTTGTAACTGACCTACACTCGGACTGCAACGGGCTCAAAACTGAGCGTCTTTATTTCGAATCTGACGTTCCGACGAACAGGTCGCGTTCATTTTGACTCTCTCTCTCTCTCCCATATTCTCAGTCCCTTTTTCCTATTTTTCATCACTTGAACATTTTTTAATCTCGCAGTAGGACTAAACTTGACAGATGAGAAAGCTCGCGTATGAATTAACCTCAAAATCATCAGCTGATCGTCAATAGATTTTCGGTGTTCGGTTTTCTCTCAAGACTTCGAAATAAGAATTTTTTTTTTTTCTATCAAACCAAGTGGTACGACGTTTCAAGTGAATAAAAGCAACGAAAAGGAGCTGGATTCAAGACTGTGCCGATGAATGGAAAAATGTTGGACCTGCTTTTCGTACTTAATGTCAAAGCTGATCCTCTGTGACAGCTAAACGGTTTAAACATCCAGCCAATTAATATCGAAACAACGTTTCTCTCGAATTTCTCTAAAATTCGTAAAGAAAAAGTGATTGATAATACGAAAAGTATTCTGTGATAAATAAAACATAGAGTGATATAGTTTTGCGAAAAGTGGACAAACTTTTCTTCCCAAAATGTTGTGCTTGAAGAAATTGTACAGCGACGAGCTGCTCCAGCTTGCTCTCTTGCTTTCCCTGTTACGCGTCGACCCCGAATCTTATTTGGGCTTGGACACTCTCAGCGTTAGAGTCGGCTCGCTCAATCTTAACAACGGCTCAGGATGGCACACCGACGCTCGTACCATTGTCCATCGACCGGTTTACGTCCATCCCAAAAATCTGGACTCTATGCTACTCAGCTACGAAAGAGACCTCTTCGAAGACCTCAACTCTCTGGGACGTTACAACAGACTGAACTCTGCCCAAAATAACATACACGCTTATTTGTTGAACATCGACGAACCTGGAAGAGACGCGGCTGTTGCCGGACCCAGCATATCCGCTTCCACCGATCCTGCCAGAAATGTCACTTCTCCTGACCCACCGAGTTCTGCTCATAATCCCGAGGAACCCAACGTAGCGGCAGCGGAACTTACTCAAGAGGTACCGTTCCTGACAATTTCTGAAAATTTTCAATCAGCGTCGATGCATCATTGTCACTCTTCGCCGGCTTACGCTTTTTAATCGCCAATGAAACGTTCAAGAGTTTTTAATAATAATCTCAAATTTCCTTATTCATAACATCGGACAGCCATCATTGCGATGAGACAATTGTTATGGCAATTTCAACAATGCCTTGTGCACATAAAGGGACAATTGAGTTCGTGAGCCAGGAAATAATAAATAAGGTGCCGGACAACATTCTAATGAAAACGTTTGGAAATTTCTGTCGAAGACTCAACCATTTCTTTGTCCAGACTACTTTCTATTGATAATTGAGGAATATTGTTGCTCACCATTTATTTGCAAGTTTTTTTCATCGAGGTTCATCAGAGACTATGACGACACACCATTGACGACCATTTTTGCCTCACATTCCTTTGACGCTGATTCTGACACGTGCACATTTTTATATTCAGCACAGAAAATAATACTAGGAGAAACAGTTCTCGATAGTAAGATTCGCTGATCCTCGATATATCCATATAAACGTGTCATGCTCTCGCACAAATATCGACTTTGATCGTCCCATAACTTTTCTTTGTCTCTCGTTGCGTTTTTATCCTCATTTGGCACGCGTTCAAACGCATTATACTTTTTGTAAACACTCGGTCCACGTGGCACTAAGCATCGTACGTCTCTCGCTCTATTTATTTTCAACGTTTTCGCTTCCGTTGAATATTCACGTTCACACGCCAACGCCTAGACCAACCATGAATCGAATCAAGGTCCGGGAATCTTCTAAAAAACAATGCACTTGCGGCGCAGTCTTTGAAACTTCGTATCAAGGTTGTGCAAATATTGTCTCGCACGTACGACTCGACTTTTTTTCCCTCTAACTCGATTTCGAAAACTTTATTCTCAAAAAACATTTATCGACATTGCTTCAGTATTATTCTTGTAAATAACGGCCAATACCATTTTTTCAGTCATGATTTACAAAAACATAGCGATGGATCGTATCGATTATAATAAGAAGTGAAAAAATGTGTTTTTCACAATATTAATTGGCGAATTTGTTTTGAAAAATTCATGCGGCAGGTGAATATTCATTTTTTGAAACTTCACTCAACGATTCGTAGATTATTTCGATAAGGAAGAACGCCGATATTACCTTTTCATATATTGGGTTGGATGCATTATTCACATGTGCCAACTTCCCGTTATTTTCTGGAGACCAGATAACGGAATTGATCGTGAGATATTCTTTTTTATTTTTGACGAACAAAATTTCTGAGGATATTTTATTGAAAGTTTTGCATTGCGTTTTAGCCAATATTATAAAAAAAATGATTTTTATGAAATTTTATATTATTTTCCAAGTCATAAATATACAAAATTAGAAAATGAAGATTCTACGTGAATTTTTTTCGGATATTCAGCGATTTATCATCGGAGCAATAAATAATTCACCTTGAGAGTTTAGTGACTCGATCGTCCGACTTATTCCAAGGTTGAACTAATAAGCTCACCGTTACTCGCATTTTGGAGCAAAATAGCATTTTTTGTCTTTTGATAAAAATTTCAAAATTCGCGAGACTCTGTGATTTTTATCGAGCTCTTGTGAAATGATAAAAAAAAAATCAAAAAAATACGAGAAGGAAAAAACGTGTGAAAAAAATACAAAAAATATGTATGCAGCTTGGCAAGTGTGTTTGATGAATTTTTTCAAAGCAATTGGTTTCTGGCTATTTATCAATTTTTATTTCCGCTGAGGACACTCTCGTTTTCCACTTGGAAGAATTTTTTTTCATTTACAAGGCAAGTGGTATGCAGAAATTAAAAATAGCTGGACCTCGACAGACGTCGACAGGAAACTTGAGAGAAAAAAAAAACCAAAATCACAATCGCAAAGTCCGATTCGTATTTCTCGTTTCTCCTCCACTTTGACCCTCCCGTTTTTGTTTTTCTATGTGAATTTTGTTGAAATTACATTTTTCACACTCGTGCCAATATGAAATAAAGTTTTAATGGTAAAATACTCGTGGGATGCAAAACGCAGCGAAATCGTGAAGACTTCGCTTCGTTGTTTTCTTTGCAACTTTTATTTTTTGGACTCCGACTCCGTACTGGTCTGGTCCAAATCCTTGCACATTTACGTGACCTTGTGGCAAAAAGAGGAACGTCCTTCGTCTCTATATGTTTCATACACTGTTTCCTTTCTCTTCGGGAATTCGCTCATGCGATTTGGCTGGCTCTCGCGTATTTATGTATACGTGTAATTCGACGTTGACATCCACGAATTTTTACACCCAGAGATGTGTCAATTTTTCAACGACGCTTTTGTCATCTCTCACCTGCAGTCTTAACGACTTTGATGTTAGTAATTTTTGTTTTTTCTTTTACTCCATACAAGAATCTCGAGCTTGCCAACAGTCTCACAAAGTACACGTCGCACGAAGTATAATTAAAGAGGAGACGTAATTGCCGAGACTATTCAACAAGAATACGTAATTTCAAGATTTTATTGAGAGGATTATTCACTTCCAATGACTTCAAATGTCAATTCGCTCCCAGAAAACCGACCTCCGCGCTTTGATTACATTTTTGAATGAAATTTTATGACACTCAGTTTCATAATTACAGACCTACATCGCCGTGGATTCGAAAAAACAAAAGATAAACTTTTCTAATAATCAACACTCAATCGTTTCTTGTCCACGACAATAATAGAAATTAACACACACATTTTCCCTCAGAATACTGAATCAACAAATAGTTTTCAGATTTCTCCATTTGCAGGAAAAATAATTAACAATTTGATTCATTCAAAACCGAAAAGACATTTGCATCAGCTAAAAATAAAAATATGATGAACAAGAAGATCTAAAAAAAAAAACAAAAACTCTGAAATGTTTTTACCATTTTTATTTCACGAATAACCATGCTTTTGATAAAATGGGAGAACGTCCATGGGTTAACAATGATAACAAACACTGATAAGGATGTTTTTTTGGATTACGTCGGTACGATTGTCATCGTTTAGACATTTTGCGACCAAGTTCGATATCGGATATACCGATGAATAGCTATTATCCTTATTGACCCTCGTAGTCCTTGGACTTATGCAGGTCAGTCCCATATCGACTAGCGGATAGATCTGGGTCGTTTAATTAAAATTTCTTATTTTGCCAGCACGCATTCCGTGTTTTTCTGTCTCTCATTACGTAGACACGGTTCGGCCTTCGAGAAAAAAGGACAAAAAAATCGAATTACTCTTCGTCGGTCGAGAGTCACCCGGTGCTAGAACGACGATGATAGTTCGGTATAAAATAGATTGCAAAGTCCATTCGAGCTTGTAGAACCGCGCTGCACCAAATGTGAATCACGATGCAGCGCGTATAGAAATTGGCGATTGAGACACGCGGACTCTGTAATACCTTAAAAGACTCGGGCGAATAGCCTTTTTCGATTCTTTCAAGCACTCTTCCGACATCCACTTCATTTAAGGAGGTATCCGAGTGTAGTGCCATTTTTTTATTTATTTTTCGTTGCTATGAGTCATCGCAGACGTTTCTTTATTTTCTGCGAGCTGAGCCATCGTATTGTTGAGATGCAGGCGATCAATCGTAGCAACTGGCTCAGTCGGCCACCTGATGTGCGTGTGCGCCGATGACCTTCGATCCTATCTCTCCTGTGATCGATTGTCAATCGCACTTTGACGTTACACAGAGCATTGCGATAATCAAGGTTTCGGAAAATCGGAAAAACGAGTTTTTTGAAAACGGGAAAATACTTTTTTATTTTTCTCCTGCGGATGGACCCTCACTGAGCATGATGATCGTTGGCCAATTCGGAGCACCAACGAAATATTTGAGGTCCACTCAAAAGAAAAAAAATAAACCAACATTTTTCTCTCTAGAATTTCACGAGCTACCCGTTTCCGAAATCTTGGATTTGCCTTTGAAAACACTTGCTATCCGCGTGCCTGGTATAGACTCGCCGTAAAGAAAGACCCAACGCATTTGCTCATTGTCTTATTCGACCAGTCGCGAGTATGTACTTGAATAACCTCTGGCACGTGATCCCAACCACACTTTTACCTCGATACATCGATCTCATCTGAATCACACAATTTTATTGATAAGAATCTCGAATTTTTTCGACAATGTTTTTCCCGAGAGTTCACAGTCTGCTGAATAGATTTGCTAATCTTAGTTACAGCTCCGCGTAAATATTCCTAGGAGTCCTTATAATTTCATCGGGTTTGTTTATCAGTCAGTCGAAAAATGATAAATTCGTTCAACTATTCAAAGTTTCGTGCGAATGGAAAATATCGAACTTGTTACGTTTTCCTTCGAAAATACCGACTCGATATTCACGGTCGTACTCGAATCGCGCCAATAACAAGAAATGCGATGCACCGTTTCCTGCACCCAATAAATTAATGGCTGTAAAATCGTCTCTATTTCGATTCATCAAGGGCAGAGTCTTTGATGGTGTTTGAACTATTTTTGAAGTAGGTTAACGGGGGAAGAAGCACACACTTGGAGATGACGGGGAAGGGGAAGAAATTTGTTCTTTTTCCTCGTATATGCAAGACTTCTTGAAGTGATGCAGGGCCATTTGTCACTCGACGAAGAAAAACGCAGGAATGTTTATTGCCTGAATTTGTATTGCAATAATTTAGTCTCTCTACCTTCGGTAAATGAGGACGCACATCTGCTCCGAATTTCTGATGTTTTCCAACATGCTCTTTTTGTTTTTCCGATTCATCACAGCAGGTTCTTCGTGTACTGCGTTTTTTTTTTTTTTTTCAATTTTTTTTTTCTTAACGAGCATTTACAGTCTAATTTTCGGTCGACGATTATTTTTACTATCGAGGCCAATGCACGGAAAAAAGCTCAACCGTGCCGCGTGCAAATACCTCGTACATACACTCGCTCAAAGATTCTCATACACGTAAAGCTTTACTTTTTACTCGGATGTACCTTGATGCGCCATCGCAAAAATTGCGGACGATGTTAAAACAGCGATAATAATAGTCGTCGTCGAGGCGCGGTTCCGCGAAAACATATATTTAAGTACGTACGCCCCTCCCCCCACTTTTTTGTCTTACCAATCTTGCCAACAAGCGTCTTAACGCAGTTGCCTTTACATCGTTGACATCAGCTATAAAACTTTTTAGTAATATGCCTTCTTTGTAATTCCGATCTCCGAAAAAACGTGTTTTTGAAAAAAGTAACCTGGTACTTTGTTGATTGGAAAAATCAAACTTTATGCAACTGCTGGCATTTCTCATTATAATTAAAAATTATACATGCTACAATTCTTATAATATTTCAAGGTCAATTTTAAATTACCAACAGTGCGACACTTTTTTTTTTATTCACAAAAAATACGATTCAACTTTGTGATTTTATCCTCGAAGCGCATCCGATTGTTTCCGAAATTTTTATCATCTTACTACTTTTTTCGTTTTTCTGAGAGATTTTTTCAACTCCAAGATAAATCGCGTTGCATAAACGGGGTCTGTTGACGAAAAAAAGATAAACTCGACCGTTGTCTCCAATCGAGAAGTATCCAATGATGCGGAACGTCGCATTCTGATTGAGGCGAGATCGCGAGTTCACAATCTGCCTCGACCTTGCCCTCTATATTCGCATGCATAATTGGCTGCTTTGTTAGGAAATATAATTGTTTTGTTACACGATGCTGTCGGCGCATCTTAAATCTGGCCAAACCGTTTGGTACTGTCGTTTTATTGAAAAGTTAGAAAAACAAGTTCATCGAATTTTAAATCGCATTGGAACGCATCGAATGCGAACTGAACTGCAGGGACAGCTGAGAAAAAATATAACTCTCATGGGATTAGAGAATCGTTTAGGTCTACGAGCATTTGTGTTGCACGAAGACTTTCGCTGTGAACAAGTAGAGAACAGAGAAAATGTTGAAACTTAGTTGAAATTCCCCCTCGTGCGTTATAACAGTAAACATATAAGGTAATACCAGAGATACAGGTACGAGAGGACGATCGTTCTTCGTTAGAAGGTTTATTTGTAAATGCAATTTCATCAAAAAGTTCAAAAATCTCGATGGTAACTTGATTTTGGTGGTTACACTGAAAGAAAAACATAAAAAGTTGAAATACTGGGGAGGTCCTAGAAGCTTGAACTTCCATAAGTAACAAAAAGGAAAAAAGCGAAAAAAAACGTGCTCCGAAAAATAACAATGGTGTTGATTAAAAAAAAATATCATTGTTATCAGAAGAAATTGATGAATTCGTTTAGTGAGCAGTGGAGACTATTTAATTATTATTTAAAATCGAAATTGGTAGAATTTTTTCTTCGCATTATTAGTTATTTGTAGTTTCATTCCTTTGCAAGGAATCGATTATGCTCACCCGATGGTTACCTATCACTATGATTCACCTTGGATAAAAAATATTAATTTAAAAAAACGCCACGCCTTAGGTTCCTAGTCGACAGCTTCGCTTTTCACGTACATGCTAATTTTCTGTTTGGCAGTCTGCCACTTTTACTGTTCGAGACCTCTAAAAAGTACAAGGAGAACGTTGATCCGAGTTCAATGTTCGAATGATACAGAAAAAGCTTAAATATCATTCTAAAGTAGCTCGCGATTAAAGTTATATTTGGGGCTTCATACGATTTTGAGTAAATTAAGGTCACTAGACCATACGAAAATGAACTACGTGTAAGAATTTCATTGCAAACAAGGAAAATCCCACGTCCCTCTCATGATACAGTGAAAACAAAAATAGAGGATAAATTTAGATCTACGATTTTGAAAAAAAAACAAAGAGAAATATATTTCAACCCGGAAACTGTGGCTCTATGACGAGTTTTCGTAGATCTGGCAATTCGGAGTGATGGAGAAAGTCTCCCTGCGTGTCCTCGTGAAGAGTTCTAGTCGTTTGCGTTTCTGGAAAAATTTTTACCCACTCTTTTCGGAAAAATAAAAATACAAACTTTCAATCCCGAAGCTGTGGCTTTGTGACGAGTTTTCGTAGATCTGGCAATTCCCAGTGATGGAGAAAGTCTTCCTGCGTGTCCTCGTGAAGAGTTCTAGTCGTTTGCGTTTCTGGAAAAAATTTTACCCACCCTTTTCGGAAAAATAAAAATAAAAAGTTTCAATCCCGAAGCTGTGGCTTTGTGACGAGTTTTCGTAGATCTGGCGATTCTGGGTGATGAAGGAAGTCTCCCTGCGTGTCCTCGTGAAGAGTTCTAGGCGATTGCGTTTCTGGTAAATTTTTGACCCACCATTTTCGGAAAAAACTTAATAAATAAATTTTCAATCCCGAAGCTGAGGCTCCATGATGCGTTTTCGTAAATCTGGCAATTCCCAGTGATTGAGAATGTCTCTCTGCGTGTCCTCGTGAAGAGTTCTAGTCAATCGCGTTCCCGGATAAATTTTTATCCACGATTTTTGAAAAAAAAAAAATATATCAATTTAAATCCCGAAGCTGAGGCTTTGTGACGAGTTTTCGTAGATCTGGCAATTTCCAGTGATTGAGAAAGTCCCCCTGCGTGTCCTCGTGAAGAGTTCTAGTCAATTGCGTTCCCGGATAAATTGTTATCCACGATTTTTGAAAAAAAAAAAATATATATAAATTTCAACCCCGATGCTGTGTCTCCATGACGAGTTTTCATAGATCTGGCAATTCCGAGTGATGGAAAAAGTCTCTATGCGTGTGCTCGTGAAGAGTTCTAGTTAATTCCACTTTAATGCATACGAACAAAAGTTTCATTCCGATAGGAACATATAACCGCACGCGTATATACGCAACTGTCAAACCGACAGCCGGAACGTCAGACTGACAGCGGGATTCAAAACACGGTGTATAACAGGACCGACCAATCACAGAACGAATAAAATGGCAACAATTACTATCGAAATATATCGTAACCCATGAACTTTTTATTAGGGGAATAGAAATCGCGAATTACCACCCACTGCCAAAAGTCTCGTAAACTGTAAAATTTATATCTAACGAATAAAAATCTAACGTCAGTGTACAGATCAGTTGAGAAATAAAAGTACGCGATAATCGTACTGTCCAAGTTCGGATTAATTGGTAAAGTTGTGTACACTTTCCTCGCGAAGCAATCTCGACCTCGTGCCGATTTTCCTTTACTTCTATCCTCGTTACAGTAAATCAACGCACCAGAGCGAATCTCTTACACCTTTGTGATGTATATTTTTATTTCTATGGGAAAAAAAAGCCTCGCTGTAGGTGTGACAAATCGACCGCTTACCGATTACGATTCTATCGATTTATTTTTTGTCGAATGACGCATCAGCCTCCGTCAATATTGAAGGACATTGGTAAAGTTCAACATATTTACATTCGGAGATATAGATCGGTTTGGCATGCTTTACGTGCTGGTTCAAACGGATCATTCATTCATCGATCTCAAATGCGCGTAAATATTGAGTAATACGTCGTGATTTTTTCAGCGAATCGGAATAACAGTCAAAGTTTTTAATTCGACTGAAACTTTGAAAGAAATCAGTGCTCAAATCGCCTCTGTATGAAAATGAAAATAAAAGTAACAAATAAGAGAAATTTTATGAAATATTTTGTTGTTATTTTCGTAACTTTTAAGAAATAGCAACATCCCAATATGGACGTCAGATTTGCACATTGCAAAGTGTCACTATCTATTAGAGTTTGTACCAACGCACTATTTTCTTAGTGTCAATAACTGATCGGTTGTTCCGTTGGTATTAGTCGAGTAGGAAGAGGAATATTTTCGGAAATACACGCGTGTGTCTCATTTCGATGCTGTGGCTCGAAAATGGTCGTGTACGTGCTCCCCGAAGTCTCGATCGCCCGAATCCGATTAACCTCCGCTACGCGCCACGTAGGAAGTCGTTTTTATCGATGGTATCATAAATTATCATAAATAAGAATGTTGAACAAATGCAAAAGTCGACCTCCCGGATGACACCCGGCCAACCCCGAGAGAGAACAAAACAGACATCGCGCTGTTACGAGGACACAGCCCTAAACCGTGTGTGCGTTTTCCTCCGTCATATCGAACCCGCGATTTTTCAGTCGGATTAAGCTTCGTCGGTGAACGTTCGTTCGTTTTGCTCCGTAACTATTCGCGTTTTTTCCTCAAGTATAAGGTTAGGTTTTCTTTTTTCCCTGATCGTTACGGAACTTCTGCTCGTTTTGCGTTCCTGTTTATTTATTTTTCTTATTTTCTTCTGATTTTGTTTCCGCGTCTTTCGCTCTCTGTAAAACTTGCGCTTCGGCGGGAAATCGTTCGCTATTTATATAACCGGCGTTTCGACGTAGACCACATGCGAGGAATATGGCGCGCAAGAAGAAGAAGCATCCCCGTATGATCTCCGTTTTCGTGCCCGACGATGTAGGCCATTTCTTTTTTCAATACTCTTATCGTTACTCTAACACCGTTTTCACAATTTCGTAATTTTTTAAAACTTTGCTGACGTCTCATCGCATCCATGCAATGTTACAAAACTTTTCTTGACAATTGCTCATTCAAAAAGCATCGTTGGATTCTTTGACTAAAAATACGAGCCTATTCAATTTTTTGGCACTCAGTTTGACGTCTGCATTAAAGTTTCCCAAATACATGAGAATTTTCATGATTCTTCGAGTTTAAAACCTCACAATGAATGTTCCTCGTATTTAAACCTGGAAATTTTTCATTTTTTTCTGAACCATTTTTAAATAAATATTCCAGGGAAATGTTGTGATCCTTCATAATCATCATTGCAAATTTATTTTTCGAAAAAAAAAACTTAAAGATCGTTTTGTGACTTAATCCAGTGAGGAAACGGATTGTTGACAATGATTTTATTTATTTTTGTGTTCCAGGTACGTATTATTCTAAAAGTCTGTTTTCCGAACTCTGCGAAAAATAGTTTCCTTAGGAAACAGCGAAAAGGATGAAAATCGAGGTATGTTAAAGGAAAATTGGTGTGAAATCGCTACCGTCGACGTAATAGTAACTGACACGAGCGTCGCGTCGCTGCATAATATATAGTTGGCTGTAAATTTAACTGGTTTGATCGACACTTCTGGTTGGCTGAGCCGGTGAATTGCACGAGGTCGTACTTTACGGCGATAGGTTCGATGTGCTCGTTTTATTTTCTCAAAATTCTTTTTCACATTCAAAATGAGAGCGGAAATTCGTGGCGTGTGAAAACCGCGAAATGGTCGGTCGATCTTTTGTTCGATGCCGGTGATTATAAAAAAAATCACTGTAAAGCCCTATGACTCAGAGCTGACTGCTCATGTTTGCCAAATTTCAAGACACATTTCTGAAGAAATCTCGTGCGATTTGCGTCGTCGAATAAACGTTTTGCGACTCGTAGCCGCAAACATACATTCGCTAATCGCGCGATCGCTTTTTTCTCGCAAAGCCACCTGATTTACGTCCTTCAGTGATTCTAAATTGCTATAATATAAAAACTTGATCGATCTATGTCAGAGTTACGATTTAATGGACATGGAAAAACGACGCATCTTTTCAACATTTCGATGCAATCAACTATGGAGTCTCAATTATTCTAAACAAACAAATGGATGCACGGTAGAGCTGTCATTGTTCAAAACGAATGCAGTTTCCCACTTTCTGCAATCGCCGTTTACTCTAAAATCGATTCCAAATATTTCTATAAAAAATTGACGCTCAATAGAAATTTAATTCGACATTTTGTCGAATTCCCTGGTTACAAATACAATTTATTATAAAAATGTATTCCGAAAATGATAAGTAAACGTTCGGGAGTTTCGCAGTGACGATCACTCCAGTAAGGAAGCTTCGGGTTAGGCCGGTACTTGGTTCGGTGGCCGCTCAACCATACACGGGCTCGCTTGTCGTTTTCTGAGTGGGTGGCAGTTTTAATGACTTTCTAATCGTATTAAAGCGATCTGTCGATTGGTCACGTTACACGTGAGTGCAAGGAGGAAAACGGAAAACCGATTCACATTTATCTGAGAGGCGATCGACGTGCGGAAACATTATTCACATATGGGAATGCTGACTGTGGGCAATACTTTTGGGAGGTCTCATTCGAGCATAAAAGTTAGTGCAGGAGGGCCGACAAAGCAGGGTCAGTCAAACCGGATGGGCGGAAAAAACCCGCACGAAAAAACAGTAAAAATCGATTATGACAAATCTAATTTTTAATAACAAAATTAATAACAATAATTAAAAGGTGAAACATTTTTCTCAATATTGAAATATCATTTTTTGAAATTTTTCGAATTTAAACTATTTTCCGATGTGAATCGATAAACATTTGCAGAAATTCAGTGAAAATTTCATTGCTAGCAGTTAAAGGTTGCGTCTGCGATGTATGACATTATTCAAGGTTGAAACTGGATACGTTCGCAGCCGACAGTTGAGTTTCGTAAAAATAGCTGTCGGCCGTTTTTTTCCTCTTTATTTCATTTTATTTTTCGAATATACGTACGTTTCGCCGGGTGCAACAGACTGGTAACCTTGCTGTGTACTTTTTGGCCCACGCCGCGTTATCCGACTTCATGACCTGGGGGTCTGATATTTTTTGTTCAATCATTTTTTCAGCCGTGTATAACTATAATTTTACGATCGAATTTTGGCAATTCGAATCATATTTCCCGTGCCAGCTAAACTTTAGAACAAAAAATATAAGATTTCGCAAACAGATACACTCGAAATGTTCAAGAAACTAGAACATTCTGGCTCGTCAAGTAAGTTTCCTGATAAGCGAAACTATATTAGTTGCGGAAAGTGACCAATGCGCCTAGACCGACGAAAAACTTTAGAAAAGTTTTCGATTAAATAATTTCGAGTTCATTCTTTTTAAATAATTTCAATCGCTCAATTTGTCCAGCAATTACGACAATTGCATTTAAGGTGGGGAGAGAGCAGTCATTCGTGGTTTACGTAGCTCGATAAAATATGAAGAATATAAACGTTCGACAAGAGTCGATGAAATGAACTCTGATGAATTGAGTGATTCGAACTTGATAAACTTTAATCACTCAATTTCATCTCCAATCGACTTTTTTTCTTTCCATTGATTGATTGATTATCTTTCGGAATCAGTATTGTTCGATCTAATTATTCAAGAGTTTTCGAATGTAATCGCTTTTTCTTCGGTTGTTTCGGCTTCACAGCTCCGATCCATAAGAATTCGTAATTCCGTTTATCGATACAAATTAGTCGGGTGACTCATGATAAGGAGTGTTTTTCCCTGTTTTGAAAACAGTGATACTTCACTACTTAACAAGTAGAGCACGCCAGTTTTGCATCCTCAAAACAGCCAATGAAAAAAGTTTCTGCATTATCGACACTGGATAACGATGCACCGACTGTTGGTAAAAAAATTATATTCAGTTAACGATGGAGTTTTTTTTTAACAACGCTCGGAATTTATCTCCCCTGTTTGGCTACGATACTCGGACAATCTTTGATGAATTCTTGATTTCTCTAGTAATTACTTTTTTTTTCGAGCAGCACGATTTTTATTATCGATCGAATTTCGATCAGATTACCCTCAGAGCAGATTAAATAGTCCGCAACGAACACTGAGCACATTTTTCAACGATGAATATTTTCTTGGGGGTCTTCCTCGCCAACGGACCTCCATACTCATGGTGAATTGACATTATTCCTTATTGCTTTTACGATTTTTGAGCAGCGCCGATAAACAGTCATCCGCAGAATGTATGATTGTCTCCCAATTCCATGCGCGACACTGCGACGAACTCTGGCCAAGTTTTATTCAGGAAAATGGCAAAGCGATTATTGTATAATAATAAATACTTAGGACTCCTTGATAATAGGCTACAAGTAAATCTGATGAACTGACAATTCATCCTTTCATTAGAATGTCTCTAGGAATTCACGTGCGAGTTCCACAAGTTTCGTACTCCTTCGTGCAGCGATGATTCTGCGCTATTAGCGGTAAAGATTCAACCTTTTATATTTTTCGCTCGAAAAGCAACAATGTCCGGCAGATTTTAATGCAACAAAACTAAATCTCAAATTTTCGAATTCACTCGAAATTCACTTACGACTCATTGAAACGTGATCATGTGGTTTACTGGAGAAATTTAATTAAACCCATAATTTTCCTCCGCGCGAAAGTTGCCAAAGTGTCAATTACCCGTTCGTGCCAGAAATGAAAAAAATGCAGATAATTACAAAACAATAATTACTCGCTTGAATAATCGTAGAGCTACAATGGCTCGAAAAATCCCTGAAAATTTATCCGGACAGAAAATAATTACATTGCACTAAATTTCGCAACATTTTTGTTATCGTACGTAGAGTAAAATTTCGTATTTATAATACACGAGATATAAACATATCGAGCGTTGTATAAAAAGATATACCGTGAGATGATATGTGACCACGAAGGTCTCTGTATCTGCCGGACGCGTCGAGTGCACGATCGCTTATGAAGCTATACTTAAAAGTGTATATACATAGATGTCCAGTAAAATGGAGTGTTGAATAGCAATGGGACGTAATGCACGAATTTCAGCGAGCGAAGCGACATCTTCTGCGGATTTATGAACGCTACCGATCGATATATGTATATCGTTCCCATCAGACGTGTATACACTTTTAACGAATAACATTCGTTATCTCTGTTCTCTCTCCCTGACGCTTAATGTGGTTTGCCCTGTCGACTTAAAGTCCGTCGAAGTCTGTAGACTCGTAGTATAGTATAGTGTGTCGGGCGCTCGACGGCATTGACGATCATTAGTCTCAACGGCAGTCGCTTTCCGGATTTCTTGAAAACAAATTCGAACGAAAGGAAATAAGTACAAGTCTTGCTGCGGCATAACTGAATCCTCTCATTTTTCAAGTATCGGCGAAACTAGTGATTATGCAAAAGAAAGTGAGGACCGCAATTGGATATACGCAGTGAATTCGTGAACATTGAGAAAACAGCATTTTGCATTGTGTTGTTCCCGAAGAAAGTTGTTTTAACCGACTCTGAGTGGAGCCTTTCCTAAGTGATCTCTGTGTCGTGACAATTGCTCTTTTATAAACAACGTTAGGCCTAAAAATGGTGCACCACACCCCGATTGAACTATCGGTAGGTCTTTTGGTTTAATTAATGCTCATTGTTTTTTGACGATGAATCGTTCGGTCAAACCCTAAACAATTACGCAAACAGTTGTCTTGACAATACAATTATCATGTCAAGAATTTACTTATCTGTCGTTTACCCATTGCCCACATTTTCAGGCAGTGTATGACATAGAGAAACACTCTTAGTTTTGCTTAGGAATAAGCAGCTCACATAACGGGCAACGCGCGCCCGCAATTTCTTCTTAAACGTTTCATCATCAAATCGAAAATATAAAAAACCGGTTGCGGTCCTACATTTTTCATTGAAAATCGAGGGTAAGAGAAAACGGAGTAAGAAGCGCTACGATCGCTCTGGTCAGCCTTAAAATACGAAAGTTCCCGTTTCTTTCTTAATCAATTTTATGCAGATGATCGAAAACCTCGAACACGTCAACTCTTTCCAATTTCTAGTCCCTTAGTTTCCATCAAACACATCGTTCTCGAATATGAAAAAAAAAAAAAACATATGTCCCTCTCCTAATGGAGTTTCTTTTCAATGGCATCGTTAATTCGTTTTCTTATCAGTCGTATAAACTCCTCGCAGTATCCTCACGATCTTAGATGCTCTTTGAGGCAATACCCGGCTGGGAAAGAGAATTGTGGAGCCGTGAAATTCCGCATTAATTGAAAAGCACAATCGTTTTGCTTTGGAAGGTGAAAATCGAATGGATCTCAATCTCAATGCAACGTAACCACATTTTTCTTTATTAAATAATTAGCTCCACGTTTATTGGCTATGCTTTATTAAGTCAGTAGGTCATATTGTCTAGGAAATAGAAATTCAGGATGCAAGAAAATCGAGTAGAATAATTATTTATTGAACAGTCCACCGTGCAAAGGCTCAAACTGTTAATTTGAGATGCTCGACACGTGGCGTCATTAAAATACTCCGATTGTGCTAAATCACGTCTTTTTACTTTTCCTTCGTTCCATTTTTCTCAAACATGACTATTTTTTTCAAACTATGAGGTAGCCAACTTGGTTACATCATGAAGAACTTAGTGTGACTACATAATTATGGGGACCTCATTTATTAAATTTTTTTTCCGTAATCAAAGCCTAGAAAATTGGCGATAAAAATGTCACGGCTAATTGATAATGAGTGAAACATCAGTGAAGTTGCGACAACGTCAAATTAATCGATGGTAATTTCCATTCTCGGTAATGTCTCGCCGCTTTTCACGGTCAAGGTTAAAGTTTGCATGCACCTATATTAGCCGTACACTTCAAAGACGCGCTAGTCATACGGATGTTCAATTATTTAATGCTCACACATTCCATGAAGTGAGAAGTTTTGCATTGCGAACATGAATACAATTTTCCTCCTCTAGTCCAACTTCGATCGTTTTTATTATTGAAACGATTGATTGGAGGAAAAAAAGATTTGTAATTGCACCTACGAAAAAATTGGTTGCTGCAAAATTTGATCAATGTCATGTACGCACGTGGATTATTTGCATTTAACAAAATTAAGGCGTCGCAATCACCTGGGAATGAAAAGACCCCAGGGAAGCAAGGTAATCGCGAGTCAGTTCGACTACTCTATTTTCTGTTTAACACGAGCTTATAGTTTAATCGAGATTATTCATCATAAGAGTGATAATTATAGCGCCAGAAAAAGTAGTAGCTAGGGCGGGGTACAATCGCTCGAGGCCGCTCGCCAATGATAGTCAACGTGAAAGATAACGCGAGAAGTCTAGAGACCGAAAGAATTCAACATAAAAACCGTGCACAAAAAAAAGTTATCGTAATGACTGAATTTCCCCTTTTTCTTGCTGCTGGAAAATCTCGCGTCAATCACTGATGCTGGAAAGTAGCCACCCATCGAAAATTTAATTCTTCATCAATTATCATATTGCGTGTTGCAAAGTCATAACACGAGTCGGCTTTGTTGCTTGCCAGGAACTAACACTCATGAGTTATTAACTGTAACGTGTTCTGATCTCTTCTTGCCCTCTACGGACGGAATCTTTTTCCACTACTTCATTATGACGTTTGTTTATATAACAATACACTTTTTGTACTTGAAGATGGAGTTATGACGGTAATATGCTAAAATTTGTAATCTATCTCTGGCAATGAGTCGTTAGTTTCGTCGGACTATACCAACCGCGGATACTTCACCATCGACCAATACTACAGTCATCTTTTTAGTGCCAGTTCTCGCATCAGCCATAAGATGGCAGAACGAACTATGTCCTCGAAGAAAGTCAGGAATTATTAAGGTGATCTATCAGTTGTACGGTCGGTAAAAATCCTGCTATACGTTTTAGTTTTGGAGAGGCTTAATGTTTAAAAAAAAAAATTACACGTTGTTCCCATTTCATCAGAGATGAAGATATAACTTTTCTTTTTCTCAAAATATGAAGGGATCGTCTTAAGGTGGTCTAGCCGTTGATCGTGTACGAAAGAGATAAAAGGAAGATATACGCGTTTTTGCTACACCCTTGATGTTGACAGAAAAAAAAATTCACTCATTTTTCTATAGCGAAAAAAGTACAACGTGTGATTTACATTTTTCCTGAAATATTGAGCCCACAGAATAAAAGACACTGTTCTCTTTTCGTCATAGAAAAAAAAGGGGTCAGTTACCTGGGATTTGGAAAATATTAAACATGTCTATAAGCAATTAAAACGTGTATCTTTATACTTGAAACTAAATTTGCGGGGTGAACGAAATATTTGTTGACTCACAATAAAATCTACGTTCACCGAATCGTTCTGTTCGTTCTTACAAAGATTCTTCAATCCATTCAATTTACTCGCTGGAATATATTTTGCTTACCACGACAATACTACACTGTTGAATCAACAAATTTTGATTCGCTCGCCACTTGTTTTGTTGACTCTGCAAATTTGGTTACTCACAGTGTCGTTATCTCTCATGCATTTACGTAATTGATGGATCACCTTAAGATTCAATTCTCCGACAGAATCTTATTTTCACAAACAAATCAGTTTTCGTTTCTTGAATTAAACATTGTTTCGTAATTACAAAAATCGATCAAATTTACCGACAGATGGGTGTTTTTTTTTTTGGGATTTATAAAACGTTTACTTTTTGTTTCGAAAGATTAATTGAGTGGAATAATTTCAATTTACAATTATTTTTTATTCCACTTTTTTTTCATGTTTCACGCCCCTAACGTTCTTCACCGTTATGATGCTTAAATAAACAAAATTACTTATGGATTTAATAAATGACCTCTCGACGGGTTTATCGATAAACTAAATCTTTCCTTTCGAACCTTTCCGTGAGTTCTTAAAAAAAAACTAGCTCTCATATTTGACAAATTATCGTAGAGTCTTGAAAAAATAACCGATGATTTACAGGGGTGGTCTTTCTTCACTAAAAGATGGTCGAAAACGTACACGTCATTCCGAATTTCCGCAGCGTCTACACAATCCTCGTAGCTATGGAGCTTTCGTATACATCCAGACGTTTTCCCATGGAACTATTCGATTTTCTTTGTAGATCTCGCATCTTCAACGAGCCAATAACTTCGGACGGAAATTTAGGGGGGAAAAAACAGTCGAGAAACCATGTTAATTAAGGGTTGCAGGACAACCTTTGTTTATGGAAAAATAATAAGAAACTCTTCGATTTCAATCCAACGATGCAAATTTCGACACTCCGTGCGGAAATTCTTTGAGAATTGTTGAGTAGATGATTTTGTCTTGAATTTGTAAAATTCGAGGCATCGACAATACGATCGATCGAGAAGAGACCACCTCCGATGTCTCGCATCATAAGACTCTTGTACCATTACCATAAACACCAAGTATAGATATACATTCATGAGTGGGGACCACGAGAAAGGCCACCCTTGAGTTCTCGCCGCGTGTAACCTCCGAGACATGTATCACAGAGAGAAGAGATCGAATTTTCGCTTGTCTTGTCTTTCTCTTCCGATGGTAAGAAAGTCCGAGAGCGGGGAAGAGAAAGAGAAGCGCACGCAACGTTATAGTGACTAATGATCGAATGGTAAGGAAAAGAAGACGCCGCCATTAACGTTCCGGAGAAAATGCGGAAAGAGAGAAAGACGAGGGACTTTGAGAGGATGAAAATAACGTCGCGCCGAGAGACGAAAGTCATAAGGAGAAATTTATTTCTCATTCGAGATGCCGCTCACAGCCACTTGGAATAAAGAAAAGAAAAAATCTTTTTAATAATTTCCTGATTGCTATTTTTATCAAGCGGCGGCGGGGCGATATTCGCGCTCGTATGGATAATTTGCGCCAAAGGAGAAAAAATAATTGTGGAACACAACGGCGAGCTAATGAAGCGAGAGTCTCAAAGAACGAGCCTCCGCAAACTTATTACAAAGGCATAAAACATATGGGTATTTTTATGCAAAATTACCAGTCACAGTGACATATTTCAGAACCTAAAACTTGCAACAGTATTCGTCCAACAAAGAAATGCTCGTTGATGAAAAATTCGGTAAAATTTTCCTCACTTTTCTGGGCCTGATAGGATATCTTGTTTGGCTTGCTTGATTGTTGCCAAATGTCATCATATCGACTTGAATCGGAAAAATCTTCTTTTTTTTTCATTTTCAATTGACGAGACTTAATTGTGATCTCGTTATTTTAAAGTTATGAAGAATGCACAATTTTCCAGAACACAGTCTGTCGAATCTCAAAAGCAATGGGGGAAACAGTCGATTTTAGTCGGAAAATCCTGTGTAACAGCCATGACTCCTGACAACAATGATAACATCAAATGTACAAGTAGTATCTCCGCATATCGGATAATTATCGATTTGTAATTATCTCCGATCTTGAAACATGCATCCGAACACAACACAGTGATAATGAACTCTGTCTGATGGGACAGAAGACAGACGCGGGACTATAATGTCTGCGATCGTCTTTGAATGAAAGAAAAAAAAAAAAAAAAGACCCGTATCAGGTTTCATCGATCGCTTTCTTCTTTTATCAGCATTTTTCTTATTTATTTATTTTTATTTTTTTTATGGTCACTCTTCGAAGATGACTGCGTGTACGGGGTTTAGATTCACATGGTTCGAGCAAACTTTCTTTCTTCAGAAATACTGTGCTAAATTGATGAACAATGTCGTGTTCACAATCCAACAAGTTTTACACGAGACTGAGCATAAAATTTAATTCAATTCTCACTGATAAGCCGCTCGAGTCGAAGCCTTCAATATACTCGAACGCACATTTCTTTTTTACGTATTCCTAAAACGCATATATGAATCTATGAGTGCCTTGGATGTAAGGTCAATTTGTACGAGGACGAGCACGACAAGAATTTGTAAAAGGATGCCGCTCCTCCATTTGTCATTCGGCTGTTTTTTTTATATTCAATCCCTTCTTCTTCTTTTTCTTCTTCTTCTTCTTCGTGAACCATCCACCACCCACCTGTCTTTTCCTCTGTATCATTCTCATGCTTCATCCTTACTTTCGTTTTGCGTCGGTAGAATCCACCGCACCATTTTCAATACTTTTGGAGGCAGGTGTCTGTGGCATCCAGTGAACAAACGTCACGGTCCTTCGATTATTAACTACAAGTTGTAAGGGGGAAACAAAATTCAGGTGTTTGACTCGCTGTTTAAATGTTTAACACGTAGAAATGCTGCTGTAATCGATTATTTAAAGAAAAAAACGTGGATGCGATGATTCTACTTTCGAAGTCAATCGATTCTTTGATTAAGATTCTTCATAGAGATTGCTTTGTTACGTGGGAGCGAGTTTCGGAGTAACTTATTCAGAATATCAAAAGAAATTCCGAAAACTGCCGAACTGAAAATCAACATTTCAAAAAATCTACAAAACCCTACAGAGTAGAACGAAATATATACGAACGACCGAAACGTCACAATTCTTCGTCAAAAAGAAGAGCCGGAAGAGTGGTAAAAAAAAATGTCGGCAAAGAAACTTCAGCAATACACGGATAACCATGTTTGACGATTTCCCCGTAGACTTTTATTTGATTTTTTCATGGATTATCCTTGCGCTACTGTCAGGGGAATATACGGAACTCATTGTGATCGCCAGGACGTTTTCTTATACGCGTGGCTGAATATTTGCGGTGTGTAACAAGCGCACAATTTGAAATGCTCATCGGAGAAAATTCTCGCGCGCTTCCGCGTTTTATAAGCGCGACACTCACTGGTGGCACGCCGGTCGAGCGTGAGAGAAGACACGAGAGAAATATTTTGACACCGAGAAACGTCGCGTGATGATCGATGCCCGTTCCCTTGTGATTACCCCGTGAATTGCAGTTCCCACACATCCTTTTAATATATACCTATATATTTATAGGCATGAATATATAGAAAAATATATATCTATATTTTTCAGAATTCCACTTTGTCTCTCACATGCGTGTTTCTCGAATTATTCGCTACTCCGCGATTTTGTCACTTTCTTCTCGCGGGCCATGTTCCCACGAACGATTGAAATTATTTCAATATTACCAATTGACAGAATACTCAGCATTTTACACGTTCGGCCGTGCACTTCTTTTCACCGCAGTGTCTGAAAGTTCGTTTCTGCATGCGAAGTGATTCGATTGTAATCGAAAATATTTCCAATTGGTGCAGATATGTCAAGATAAAACTTTTG
Source organism: Hyposoter dolosus (assembly GCA_963921915.1). NCBI lineage: Eukaryota > Metazoa > Arthropoda > Insecta > Hymenoptera > Ichneumonidae > Hyposoter > Hyposoter dolosus. The sequence goes on along the minus strand of OY998130.1, from coordinate 13,510,631 downwards.
ATGAAATTATCGAACGGTTAATCACTCCGGAAATTACGCAACAAATTCAGTTCCATCCAATTTTTCATAAAGATAAAAATATTTCAATTTCTTTTCACGACTCCGAGAGATTTTTTTCAAAGATCATAAGTTTTGTGAAGCAATTCTGGAGACTTTTATTATGATCGCAGAATGTAATCGCAAAGGTTTCCGTTAGGATATTCCGATGACTTTGTTTTCTCGTATACTTTATCATCCGCAACGGTCGATCGTATTAGCTTTTGTTTTGCTTGATCGCAACTCCTGAATTCCCACGTCGTCGTCTTCGTCCACGAGATAAGACACGTGTCCACTCTCTCAATCAGTATACCGCCGCAATTCCATAATAGAGTGGCAGATAAATAAGAGATAAGATAATCGACATGACCGAAAAAAGGATGTAGCCACTCAAGCATATTCTATATATTTATTCCACTCGAAAAAACAAACCCAAGTCATAGATAACCCTTAATTGACAAAGATTTTTTCCCATCTCGGGATCGAACATTTCTTCGGTCTCCATTATTACGCACTGCGTCTTCTTCCAGCTTTGCTCGCTCGCAATTTTTGGAGTTTTCGTTTCTTTCGCGGCTCAATCTCCAACAATTTTTTTAGTTGAGGATTTTTCAAAACTCTTTTTATTGGGAAGCTGGCAAGCTGAACGCTGACGAATACCAACGTCTGAACGAGCGTCCACGCGTATGTATAACACAGTAACGTTGAATATTGCGAATTGTTCGTCACTAAAAAATGTAGTGAATTACGCTGCTTCCCCGGATATTCCTTTGGCGAATATCATTTCTAGCTTTGGACCAAACAGCCTCAAAGCCTGTTGCCATTTATATATAGTTATATATGAGGAAGGGCATTAAAGGCAGGAAACCGAGACGAGAATATGAGGCGACCGGTCACCTACTGCTATCAAACGTGAGAGCACGCTATATACGGAGAAAGGCGAAACGTGTCGGCACTACGATTGGACGTGGGTCCTCGTGAGCTCGTAATAATGTCCCCTGCTGTTGCTGCTTCTCCGAGAAGCTATATGTGCAAGAATATGTGTGTGTTCATATATGTATAAAGCATTTATGTGCTCCGTAAAAAGCGCCCGAACGAATGGCCGCCAGAACTCGGTTGAACCGAAACGCCTCGCAATTCTGTAGATCCGTATCACCAATCGCAACCATTTTATGCGTATTATTATGTACGTGAGGGAAAAAGTAGGGAAAAACACTAAAAAAAGGTGGATCATAGTTTTGGATGCGTGTGCATGGGAGCTTAGTCAAAAAAGTAATTTTTAGCGATTCCTTTTTCTCTATAGCATTATTGCTGCTCCCACAGCTACGTGGGAGAAGCAATGTTGTTTTTTTGTCTTGCATGCAACCCTCGTTTCAACGATCCGCCCTCTTACTTGTCCCTCAGTATCTTAGCATCCAATCCCACGTCCCACAGAATCGTATTTTTTACTGGCCCAGATACAAGCAATCGACTATGATAAGGAACGTGGCGGAAAAGAGGGAAGCTTCATTGTGGCAAAGAAACTCGATTTCACCCTGACATATCGTCAGAAAGTTCCATTAGGAATAAACCCTCCACGCCATAAGACTGTGACCCATAATCCTTGAGGAGAAAAATCACCCTCGCGTGTACGTAGACGAGAGTTTGAAAATTTTATTAAATATATTTTTCAACCGTAGCAGGGCATTCGATTCACTCTCGTCAACACGAGTTCTTTTTCTTCCTCATGGACCTCCAAGAGCCCATTTAACAAATCCAAAAATCCATGTAAGCTTGTATATGAATCTTTATGTGTATATGCATGAAAACATGCTTATAGATTTTTCGTAGAGAAGCTTCGAAAATGGGTTTTCTGTCGGCGACTGACACAGAGTGGAATCCGCTCTCATGCGGCAAGGCGAAAGAGTGAGAAGACAACCGACTTGGCGTCCCCTAGGATATGCTTCCTCTCCTCTCGTTCTCTCTTTTCTTCTTCTTTCCCCCCTTGTTCTCTTATTCCCAATCCCGTACAGGATCATTAATCAAATTCCCCTCTGTCCTCTCCGCCGCCATGCCGCCGCCGCCTTCTTCCTCCGCGTGTCATCCCCACCCTCGGTTTATGTACTGTATTTGTGTCTGCTCATTCGTATATGTATATATATTCCGTGGATGAGAAAGAACCAACGACACGACTGCCGGCTCCGACAGCCGCCATTGCTGCTTCGTGCATACCGGTACCTCTCGCACTAATTAAAACGAGGAAATTAATGCTTTGTGCCTTGCGGAGAGCGCGACGAACACGAGGGGGTCTTTGCGTGCGGGCTAAACTCTCAGAACAAAATTACGCGCCGAGGACCAATCCCATGCTCTTCCTATAGCTGCAATTATCTTTGTTTTCTCGATTAAAATATATATCCGACAGGAAAAAAAATCCTTACTGGTAAAATGATTAAAAAATAATTCTTCTCGATGTTTACATTAAATTTATTGACAACTCGCTTCGTTACAAATCCGAAAAAATTCTGTCCATGTCAAAAACGAAAATTGCAGCTTTTTTACAATCCATGCAATTTTTTATTTCATTCGAAACGATAATTCGTCTATAGTGGTAGTAAACTTGAAAAAAGAAAAATCTTCGATGCGATCGATGTTCAGAATTCAGATAAAGATTCCAGAATGGGCATTTTGGTGCATCTCGAAAGATCCTTTTCTTCATCAAAGTGCAAAAAGAAAAAATCGGTGCCTTTTACCTTTCCCGAGAAGACCGATGAGGTGCTGTGGGCGTGACCCACAGGGGACCCATTAGCGGTCAGCACGCTGTTTTACAACTCTCGATGGTGTGGTTCACCGCAAAAAGCTTGCTCGTCTCGAGGCGTATATGCGATCTTTTGCATTCACAGCTCTCGTACAAAGGGAGAGAATTACGCTAAGTAATTTATGGTCGTAACGCCGAGACTCTCGCCGGACGCCAGGTAGACAACACAAGCTTAACGCGTATTCCACTTGGCTTTCTTTACATTTTCCGTCTTCTCAGTGTCTCATTACTTTACGAGCCACTAAGATCAATCACTTTGTAATTTCCAGGCAAACTCCCCAAAATCAGAATCTTCCAAGCATTATTCCCATCCAGTCGTTTCGAGCTTCATGGTAGGCGACAAAATAGCCATGACCGAGAAAAAATACAAACCAATCGAACTCACAGAATAATTATTTTGTATGTTTACGATTAATTGTTGATGCCTTATCGACAATAAAATTAACACTTCGATCATCTGTAAAGGTTTTTTCCGCATCTTCCGTCTGTAAACCTGGGCACACCGTTATTTCAGCCTGCGCGATTACATTCCAAAAATTCTGAAATAATGCAGGCTACTGTTCGAGATCTTCAACTTGAAATTTAAATTATAAAATTGTAGGAAAATGAATTTTTTCGTCCATTTTTGATGCAATAAATAGACCGATCTGTGGCATTTTCCAGGACACGAATGATCCAGGTTTACAGACGATAAACGATTCTCCGATAAAATTGTTCAAATGTATGAAATATTTCCTTCTGTTTGAAAATTTTCTCTAACTTTTACGCCCTGCTGCTTTATGCGCGATCAAGTAATTAAAATGGCTCGAAAATTGTGGCCAATACTTCGAGAATTAAAATTTGTTAGCTCCCCCATTTGATCTGAAAACT